>LNAC01001428.1:83978-188033 GCA_002007465.1 Ailurus styani
TTCTAGATCACTAATTCTGTCTTCTGCTTCATTTATCCTAGCAGTAAAAGCCTCCATTTTCAATTGCACCTCATTAATAGCTTTTTTGATTTCAGCTTGGTTAGATTTTAGTTCTTTTATTTCTCCAGAAAGGATTTTTATTTCTCTAGAGAGAGCTTCTCTATTATCTTCCATGTTTTTTTCAAGCCCAGCAAGCACCTTAAGAATCGTCATTCTGTCATATTACTCTAGTTCTGTCATATTACTAATGTACACATTGATTAGGTCCCTAGCCATCATTACTGCCTCTTGTTCTTTTTTTGTGTTGATTTTTTCCACCTTGTCATTTTATGCAGATAAGAATAGATGGATGAGAACCAAATACTAAAGGGTAGCAATGACCCCAGAGAAATATACACTAACCTACTCAGAAGAGACCTGGAACTGGGGAGAAAAGAAAGNCAAACAAAAAAACAAAATCATACAAACAAAAATAAAACAAAACAAAAATAAATAAAACAAAATCCTATATCTAGGGCACCTGGGTGGCTCAGTGGGTTAAAGCCTCTGCCTTCAGCTCAGGTCATGATTCCAGGGTCCTGGGATCAAGGCCCGCATCAGGCTCCCTGCTCAGTGGGGAGCCTGCTTCCTCCTCTCTCTGCCTGCCTCTCAGCCTACTTGAGATCTCTCTCTCGCTCTCTGTCAAGTAAATAAATTTAAAAAATCCTATATCTATATTATCTATTTCTGTTTCTATATCTATGTCTGTCTCTGACTCTATATCTCTATCTATATCTATTAGACTGGTGAATTGAACAGACCCTATATGTATACAAAAAATAAGGTTAAATACAATGAAGGAATAAAATATGATTATAACAATGAAAATTTAAAAAGATTAAAAAGTGTTGTTAAGAAATAATAGTTAAAAACGTTAAAATAGGAAAAAGGAAAAAATTTAAAAGAAAAAAGTAAGAAAAAAATTTAAAGAATTTAACTTTGAACGACTAAAGAATCATGGGGAAAAAGCCATTAGTTCTCTGCGTTGCTTTCCCCTAGCTCCAGAGTTCCACAGTCTCAGCAATCTTGAACTTGACTTTGGCTGGATTTTTTTTTTTTTTTCTGGTCTTCTGAGGGAGGGGTCTGTTGCTGTGATTCTCTAGCGTCTCTTCCCGAGGCAGAATCGCACCACCCTCGCCAGGGGGCAGGCTAAGTAATCAGCTCCGGTTCGCTCTTGGGAGCTTTTGTTCCCTGAACGCTTTCTGTAGGCCGTTGGAGGACGGGACTGAAAATGGTAGCTCCCAGTCTCCGACCCGGAGGAGTCAAGAGCTCGGGGCCTCACTCCTCAGTGCACCTCAGAGAAAAGCAGTCTGTCCCTCCCGTCTCCTGGTCTCTGGCAGCGCTCCAAGCTCACCCGGCCTGTGACTGAGTGTCTCTATCTCTGGCTGGAGGCCCCGTTTAGAATCTCCGAACCCGGCAGATTCCTGCAGCCACTCCCGTGCCGCTCCTCCTGGAGGAGGAAGGTGAGTCTCCCTTCTTCTCTTCGATCTCCTATAGAATTTGTAGGTGTTCAGAATAGTTTGATGGCTATCTGGGTGAATTTCTGGGACCTGATGATAATCGGTCTCCTGCTCCAGCTTGCCATCTTGCCCCTTCTCCAAAACAATGTTTCCTAATACTGAGACTTTTTTTTTTTCCTGACAAGATGGGAGTCTTACAAGGGCTAATGTAGGATATTAGAAAACCTTTGGTATAGGAGTTTCAACTATGAGTTCTAGCCATTTGTTTGCTTCTTCTTTAAGATATATTCGGGAAGTCTGAGTAATGATTTGATAAGATATCTCTGAATCTTTATAGGTTCTGCTCCAGTTATCTTTTCTGTATCAGTGGGGTTTTTAGCCCATGGAATGTCAGGTATATTGTCAGTATCCTTATCTGGAATATATATCAAATACAATGAAGTAGGTAAGCTATATCCTGAACAGAAATACTTGACTATGAACAGAGGAGTCCTATGGAAACTCTATTAAAGTTCCTCTGGTGTGAATTTAGTATTACAACTCCATTTGTGAAACAAGTCTCTCCCTGTCGAATTTTCAGGAGTGGTATCACAAAGCAGGAGGGGACAGTTTTCAGCCAGGTCAAGAACTACAGTTAGGGCTAGAAGATAGGGAAAAATCTGTGGGTTATTTTCCATATCTACCAGTTGTGTAGTATGTTTACCCTGTCAGAGATTGAACAAAGGTCATAGTGTTTAGTGTAGAAAGAGTAGCATCTGTGTCTACCATGAATTGCTGAGAAGAACCATCTAGATAGATAGATAGTTCACTTTTAATGTGTAAGACGAAAGCAAACTATTGGGTGAGTTTTCCTTTAAGGGGGCACTCTCCCTAATTTGAGTTGAAAGGTTTTTATTTGTCTTTGTTAATCTTTTGTAAGAATTGGACATTTATTTCTGGTGTCTCATATTTATAATATTTGCAAGTGTTCTTGTCAGTAGATGGCTGTTGGAAAGTGGGCCATGTAGTTATTTGATCAATAGGGCCTCAGTTTATTTTCATACCTGTCTCATTTGGCTCTAAAGCCCTTTTGAAATGTTCTGTGAGTGTTATAGTCAAGATAAAGAGGCTATTTCCCATTCTAATTTCTCTTTACTAATGAAATGTTCAATTTCAGGATTAATTCCATTGACAAAATGAAATGAAAGAGCTGCTATTATATCAGCATTTTCTTTAACTCTTAAATGTTGTCAAAAAGTATTTTCCAGCTAATTCCAACTTCCTTATAGTTTCATCTTTTCTCTGCTATCAAGTATTTCAACCAAGTGTTTTGAATCAGTTTAATCATTTGAATTATGTCTAATTAATGTGCATGAGAAGCGTTATGGTTCTTAAGAGCTTTGCCTTAATTTGGGGGTATTTTGAGTGAGTGTGTGTGTGTGTGTAAACAGGGATCCTGGAGGTCCCTTTCTGGGTCAGCTTTTGCCATCCAGGAGTTAGTCTCTGAAGTTTGGACCAACATGTGTACAAATTGATATAGGTCATGAAACCTTGAGTCAGTTGCTTCCCCCCAAATTAAAAAATTTTCTGTGAATATTTGTGGGTATTGTTTGCCTTTAGGGACATCTTTAATTATAGCTCACGATTCAACTCAGGTGTCTGAGGAAAGATTGATTGATTGATTTTTAAAGATTTTATTTATTTATTTTACAGAGAGATAGAAAGCACAAGTAGGCAGAGCAGCAGGCAGAGGGAGAGGGAGAAGCAGGCTCTCCAGCAAGCAGGGAGCCCAATGTGGGACTCAATGCCAGGACCCTGGGATCATGACATGAGCCAAAGGCAGCCACTTAACCAACTGAGCCACCCAGGTGCCCCATCTTAGGGAAGATTTAAATTCTATAGTTCCTGCTCATGAGAGGGATGGATCTTTAGAGGCAACTGTTATTTTGGGGTTTTGGGGAAATGGTAAGGAGTCTAGAAAGGAGAAGAGAAAGGGAATAACAAAGGTCCAGAAAAGGAGATAACGGAACAGTAAAGGGGAAAAGGGAAAGCTAAATATAGAGAAACCGTTGGAGGAAAACGAGGGATAGGACTCACTAGGAAATTAAGTCTGGCTTGTTGTTGTTAAGTTGCCCAAATTGCTCACTAACTTTGGGCAAAGAATCGTTGACTAAAGCAAATTTTCCTTCAGAATTCCATTTAATATCCTTAGCATATCCATAAAAAATACTGCGTTTGGGCCTAAGAAATGTTCTTCCCTTTTTTTTTTCCCCTCCTAAGGAGTCTGAAATGGACATTATTATTCAAATCAAATCTTCTTCAGAGTTTCCACTGAAAGCCCAAATCATTTTTGGTGAATTTATACCATTTAGGAAGGGGGCATAAGAATTAGGATTGTGATGAGCATATATATAAGGGTTTTTTATTTGTTTATTTGTTTTGTTTTGTTTTGTTTTCTGAAAGAGGAGAGATTTTAGACTTAGATTACTCCATGAGAACTGGCAGTAGTCAGTAGAAATATAATGCTTGTGTACTTCTCAGGATCCCAAATGCAGTTGGCCACCTCTGTATGCAGACCTGAATATCTGTGCCTTTTGGCAAATAGAAAACCAGAAGGAATGCTCTCTGTGGCTAAACATTTGTGTCTCAGGACACAAAGTCTAGGTGAAGGAA
Organism: Ailurus styani; assembly: GCA_002007465.1. Lineage (NCBI taxonomy): Eukaryota > Metazoa > Chordata > Mammalia > Carnivora > Ailuridae > Ailurus > Ailurus styani. The sequence goes on from LNAC01001428.1 coordinate 88,130, forward strand.
AACCTTTCTGGTTTAATTGGTGACCCAAAGAAAAGCTAGTGTGTGTGAGTGAACGCTAGCCTGGTGAGAACTGTAAACTCATTGTTTTATGAGGCCAACTTGAACAATAAGACTTATATGGTCTATGCATGTGTTTTTGTATATGATCTCCATCTTATGACAACACTTTAGACTGGACAATACAAAACAGTAACACAAAAGGCTCCTCTCTCCCAAATAGATAAAAAGGAAAGGCCTGATTCCACCAAAAATGCCAAATGGAAAGCAGTAGCAAAACCCAGATATGAAACTGAGAATAAATTGCTACAGAACTCAATGTGAAGAAAGCAGAGTTCAGACTCAGTACTACTTTGCAATGTCAGCATAGAGTTGATGAACCTCAAGTAGTAAGGTACAAGGTAGGTACCCCACTTGATCAAAGGCTGTGGTCTGATGCCACAGTGTCTTTCTTGATGGGACCTCCAGAAAATGGTTGGAAATAAATGAGACCACCCAAATGAGAACGGTAAAGCCTATTTGTTCAGGCCTTGCTGACAGCCATGAGGAACTGGAGGAGAGTCAGCCAGGAAAGTTGGAGATTTGTGTAGTAAGAAAAAAAGTTTTTGGATACTCTGCAGTTTTTGGCTTTCAGAATCTGGGGATGGGATAACTAGTAGCTGAAATCCTATGTAATGAATTAAGGAAACATATTTGTCTTTCTCTAGTTGGCCCTAAGTTGAAAGCAGAAGCAAAAATTGGGGAAGTTGGTAGTTACTAATCAAGTACTGGCTATTCTGGACTGATTGCTACAAAGGTTGTGGTTTGGATTCCTGGACGCTTCACTGCAGATATGGGGTGGAGTTCTATTTTTATATATGGTCTGGCTGTTATTAGTTAGTGTATTCTGTTTCTCAAGTGCTTGTCAAGGACTGGAGGTGGGGAAGATGATTGACTGCAAAGGGGAAGAAGGGAATTTCTCATATATTTGTGGTGATGGTTGCCACATATATATGTACTTGTTAAAATCATAAAATAGTTCCCCTGCATGAAATGAATTATATTTTATGTAAGTCAATAAACCTGACTCAGAAAAATAAAATTCGACATATTTGTTCTATGATTTTCTCTAGCAAAGTTTAACTGCACTTATGTGAGTATAGAAGTGCATAATGAGTTCTAATTAGTGCAAGTAAAATGGAAAGAGAGATAGTCAAGGAATTAGAATAATTTGCAAAGTGGGTATGTTACAATACAAAATCAAGGCTGTTGGAAGAGGAGAGTAAATTTAGGAAGAGACTGATGGGTGGTATAAAGGTGTTGCGGTCAATGACCATCAGTGAAACTAATCAAACCAATGAACTAGAAGGAAAGTCAGTACTAGACAAGTGGAGGATTGAAGCTATGATTCCATAGATGGTGCAGTTTCCACGAATGAAAAATTCTAGGTTTGACTGTAGAACAGTTTAAGAAAAATAATTGAAAATAAGAAGTCTGAGTAACTGATCAGTCATGGAGAGGGATGGATCATCCATGGGGATAGTAGGGACAATGTGAATGACAGTCATTTCAGAGGCACAAAATTCTTTTACTAAGTTATTAATAAAAGAGGGGGGTATTCCTCAAGGTTGTAATGGTCAGAAACAGATTCCTGTGGAAATAGAATGAGAGAAGGCAATGGGATCAGATTGCCAAGGCTGAAAGTAAAAATGTTTTTCACCTCATTTTTTAAAAAAGGGGTAGAACTTAGGAATGGAAGTTACATTGATTGGAGTACATACATGGTAGTACATAGAATTTACTACATACATGGCGCATACATTACATATATTGGACTGCACAGGGAACATAATCAATTTACTGTCCAATTCTGATATATCAAGAGTGGTTGAGAATTAACAGCCTCCTCTGGAGAATATACCAGGGATATAGTGTCTTTAGGAGACAGTCAAATTTTAGTTGAGTCAAGAAGCTGTGGTCTGAGAAGATTGAGGGTGTGTAGGAATTACTGGAAGGGGGTAGGAGCCTTTCCTGAGCTACTCCTGCCTTTGTATATCATTCTTGGTGCTAGTTCTATGATTCTTCATGATACTGTGCCTTCTGCCTGTCTAGAATCTATACTCTTCATCTGTTCTCTCTGGCTATCTTGATTGTATTTTTAGCTTAGCTTATTTTAATACTCTTAAGTCTTCCCCTCTCCTTCTGCCACCAAAGACATGGGTATAACCATTTAGTGAGAGAAAGAGGGACTAGCAGGGGGAGAGGGAGGAAGTAGTGAGGAAAGCGTGGAGCAAATGTTTTATCCCTCGTTTGAGATGATCATGCTCTTTCCCCTTTTCTTCTACTTGCCTTTGTTCTATGATTTTTCAACCAGGCAGTAGGAATACTGGTAAATTTTCTTTTCTTTTTAAAGATATATTCATTTATTTTAAATGGAGACAGGGGTAGAGGGAGAGAAAGAATCTCAAGCAGACTCCCTGCTAAGTGTGGAGCCCCATGTAGGGCTCTATTCAGGACCCTGAGATCATGACCTAAGCCAAAATCAAGAGTTGGATGCTTAACTGACTGAGCCATCCAGGCACTCCAGTAAGTACTTTTCTTATGCTATTCAGGCATCTTGGATGTACATATTGTTGGATATGTAACATAAGCCAAAATCTACCAATAACACATCATAAAATTTTAAATATGATGCTTAATTATTTATTACTGTTCTAAAAAGAAGATGAAAACATTGACATGGGCCCTGCATTTTTTATAATAAAATCATGAATTACTCTCCAAAAAATGTTTTTTTCTCTTTCTCAATAGTTTTTAGAGATTTAGTCTTCTCTTCAAATAACTGAAATGCTTCTGAGCCTTTATTTGTGTCCTCTTCCCTTTCCCTCAAGTCCCAGAATGTTAATGCAAAACTAAATTTTGAATAGGTAAAACAAGGATTAGAAAATATGAACAGAAGTTATATCTAGCTGCTTAGATGACTAGGGATATGATAGCAATTTGGGGCATACTCATTCTACATACATGACCTTTGCAATGCTACAGTAAAATTCTCAGTATCACAGTAGCTTATTAGTACACTAATAAGCAGAGAGGAAGAAATCTTCTGATATGGATGAATGTGTATATTTTCAATATTCAGGGTATTAGGAGAGCTTTTCCTCTAGTCTCTGGAAACACAGATCTTAAATTAATTATATTTCTAGCTTTACTGAGAGCAATGATAATTTTTAGCGACAAACAAAGGTTGCTTTAACTCAACTTAGCTACCCTGACAAAGAAAAGAGCAAACTCACAGTGAAACTCACGTTCTCTGTTACTTTCCATATGTCTGAGTCCATAATTGATTTCCACAAAAATTATTGTTGCAATGCTGTACCATGGTTTTGTTACTGATTGTTACACCAAAAAGAAGAAAAGAAAGGAAGAAAAAATAAAAGAAACAAGAAAAAAAGGAAAGAAAACAGATGGGATGTGTAAGCAAGGATATGCCTTTTTAAATATTATTTCCATTCCAAAGGTTATCTGTGATGGACTGTCAATGGAGCATCATGAAATCAAGTGATTAAGCAGTCATTTTAAATAATATAGTTTATATTAAAAAGTACTTATCAAAACGTAATTGATCATTGCTGTTCAACACAGCTAAAGCAAAAGTAAAATATTAACCCTATTGATTCCTTTTTTTGGTTAGGATGAATACAAATAAAAACACAAGTATGACTCTTATATAAACATAATCTCATGTGCGTTCCTGAAAGTAATTTATTTGGTAGTATCATATTTATCATCCTTAGATACATTCCAAATATGATGACAAACCAGAAAACTGAAGTGTACTTTATTATTCATACAAAATAATGATTAGAAATACAAGATGATAAAAAGAACCATTTGGAGTTACATTTTTTTCTCCATGGCAATAGATTATTCTGACACTAAAGTTCAGAAAAGTTATCTGGGGTGATAGTATTTTTTTTTTAACCACAGTTCTTAAAAATAATTGATTTCAGTATAATTTATATACAGTGTTATATTAGTTTCAGGTGTGCAATATAGTGATTAAACAATTTTATACATTACTCAGTGCTCATCACAATAAGTGCACTTTTAGTCCTCTTCACCTATTTTACCTGTCTCCCTGCCCAACTTCTCCCTGATAACCATCAGTTGGTTGTTCATATTTAATGGTCTGTGTTTTTGTTTGTTTCTTTTTTTTGTTCATTTGTTTTGTTTTTGAAATTCCACGTATGAGTGAAATCATATGGTATTTGTCTTTCTCTGATTTATTTCATGTCATTATACTCTCTAGATCTATCCTTATTATGGCAAAATTTCATTCTTTTTTATAACTGAGTAGTATTTTATTTCATATTAAAATGCATTGTGTATAATATATAATACATACTACATCTTCATTCTTCTTCTGAGGGACACTTGGGCTGCACCCATTTGACTATTGTAAATAATGCTGCAATAAATATAGTGGTGCCTGTATCTTTTTGAATTAGTGTTTTAGTATTCTTTGGGTAAATATCCAGTAGTGGAATTACTGGATCTTACGGTAATTTTATTTTTAGCTTTTTTTTTTTTTTAGCTTTTTGAGGAAACTCCATATTGTTTTCCACAGTGGCTGCATCAGTTTGCATCCCCCTCCAAAAGCACAAGAGGGTTCCTTTTTCTCTACATTCTCACCAACACTTGTTTCTTGTGTTTTTGATTTTAGCCATTCTGACTGGTGTGAGATGATATCTCATTGTGACTTTAATCTGCATTTCCCTGATGATAAGTGATGTTGCACATTTTTTTATGTGTCGGCCATCTGTATATCTTTGAAAAAATGTCTGTTCATGTCTTTTGTCCCGTTTTAATCGCATTATTTGGGTTTTTTGGTGTTGAATTGTTTAAGTTCTTTATATATTTCAAACTAACCATTCATGGGCTATACCATTTACAAATATCTTCTCCCATTCAGTAGGTTGTCTTTTACTTTTGTCAATTGTTTCCCTTGCTATGCAGAAGTTTTTTATTTTAATGTAATCTAAATAGTTTATTTTTGCTTTTTTCCCCCCTTGTCTTTGGAGACATCTAGAAAAATGTTGCAATGACTGACGTCAGAGAAATTATTGCCTATGCTCTTTTCTAGGATTTTTATGGTTTCATGTCTCACATTTAGTTCTTTAATCTATTTTGAGTTCATTTTTGTGTGTGGTGTAAGAAAGTGATCCAGTTTCATTCTCCACAAATATATGGAGGTGTCCAGTTTTTCCAACACCATATGTTGAAGAGATATTTATCATAGCAATTTGAAAATTTAAGGTAGTTCTTAACAAAATATTTATGTCATCAGCAGAAAATAATAACTTTGTTATCTAGCATTACTATTTTTCAGGTGACTGAAAGCTGTAGTGAAGTGCTAGTAGCCAATGAATAGACTAATCTGGAAAGCAAAACCTATAAAATAATAATTTCAAAAGTTATGCTTATACAATAAAAATACCACATTCATAAAAATCACAAAACCGTACTTAATGCAAAATGAATATGTGTCAATACTGTGACAGACACTCAGTATCAGCCCCGCAAAATATTAATGCCCTTTTAATTGAACTAGTTTAGATATGAATAGTTTTTAAATTAATTTGGGTTTGTTCTGCCTGGATTATTTGTTCATTTTGACACTATCATTTCTTTAACAAAATATAATAGAATATACTTTCCATGATTTTGTTCAGATTACCCACCCAAGGCTCACAACATTGAGTGGAGTCTAATCTTAACAAATGCCTTCAAGAGAACCAACAATGAACAGTATTATTCTATTTAGTTGTCTGGCAATATCCATTCACTCCTGTCTTCTCCATCCCTGAACTACTAGCCCCAGGATTTTCGATGCCCCATCAAAGAACAGTCTTGCTTTCAACTGTGCTTTTCACTCTCTTCTCTCTTATTTCAGCCTAGGGTGCTCTTGCTCCTCACTGGACCTTTTCCCAATTGCAAATCTCCATTCTAAAATTCTAAATTCACTCCTTGTGTTATATGAACTCACAGTGAATTACCAACAGAGAATGATTTCTTTACCTCCTTGTCTTGATGCCCAAACACCTATCTAAAAGAAGTAATTGCATGGAGCACTGGGTGTTATATGAAAACAATGAATCATGGAACACTACATCGAAAACTAATGATGTACTACTGTATGGTGACTAACATAATACAATAGAAAAAGAATAAATAAAAAATAAAAGAAGCAATATGTTTTTCCTTAAATCTCACATACTCAGGTTTGCTAGAATTGGCCTCCTCTTGGCTCTACTTTGCTACTAACTTTTCAGTTTTTCCTTTGTTGAAACTGTTATAGTTGTGACATTCTATTTCCATTCCTGCTTTCTTTAACACCTGGCTTCCACCTTCCATAAATTATTTTAAATATCCATCCACTTTAACAGTCATATTAAGAATTTATTTAACCTTAAATTATTTAGTTAAAAGATCTTTCAGCCTTCTTTATTCTAGAACAAGGGTAGACAAACAACAGTCCACAGGCCAAATCTGACCTCCTTCCTGCTTTTGTAAATAAAGTTTTAATGAAATCTAGTCATGTTCACTTGGCTGCATATTGTTCTATGGCTTACCCTGTGAGCAAAATGAGAGGTTTCAATAGAGACTACAAAGTCAAATGTATTTACTATCTGCCCCTTATAGAAATTTGTAGATCCCATTCTGGAGTTCCTCCAACTCTGATGAGCAAAATGGCTTTAGAGCCATCTTTCTGGATGAGACCTACTGATGGCCCTCATCTAGCAATATCTTGTCTGGGCCACTTAAATAGCCTCCTGAGTGACATTCTTTCATCTCTCTTTAAAATCCATTTTTCCGTATTGTATCAATGGGACCCTTACACATTTTTTTTCAAAAGTCAGTTATGGTTATCTAATCTCCCTTTTTAAAAAGAATTTTGTTTTTCCATTAAATACAGAATAAATTAAACCTTAACCATGATGTTCAAGGTCATTTTCAACATATTTCACCTTATATTACCAGACACAAGTTCTGTATAGTCTTTCCTCTGTCAATTGTCTGCAACACTCTGGCCTTCCTATTTATCATTATCTCAGTAAGCCATAGAACCTCATACCTATGTGCCTTTGTTTATGTTACTCTCTCTGTCTGAAATATACTTCCTATGATATATCTACCTGTTCAATTCAAATGTGACTTTCATTCTTTTTCCAACTTTGTTATCTTTGCTCTGGAATCTAGCTCTCCTAAAATGATGGGAGGTTTCTGAGAGTAGTAACAAAATATTATTTTTTAACTTCAAATCCCCCAACTTGCCTAGAAGTTAATAATCCCTCAGTTAATGTTTGCTGAAGTGAACACATCTGAAGTGAAAAATTTAATGCTGTTACATGCCCATTTATATAATTTGTATAAAACTCATTGATAGTGAAAGTTTTTATTGCTATTTTTCTCTCAACATCTCCAGGATAGAGTAGTAGGTACTGTAATTTCTGAGCTGTTTTTCTTTTATCAGCTGGCTACTAAAAAGACTATTTTTTTCTTGTTGTTTCCAAATCCATGTCTTCAGTTGAATTCCTAAAACAAAAATCCCGATTTTCATTCTGAGAATCTCAATTTCACTGTATATAGTAAATGCTCCCATAGATCTTTGCCAGAATGAGAATTTCACATGTAGACAAAAAGGAGACAACTGTGAAACACTGGAAAGTAATAGCAGAAAGCAGATGTGACATTCTGGTTGTTTCATGGAAAGGTTTTTTGAAAAATTCTATGATGAAGAGATAAAAATGGCCTTGGTAATATTGCCTTCAAATGCAGAGTTGTCATCAGATCGGAGCTGACTACAAATGTATTCGGGGAGCAAAGGGATTTAATTACATTCAAGAATGATACACTGTTAGGATTTGTAATTGTAAATATATTATACATCATTCACAGGCAAAAAGAAAAAAAAAGCACAGTAACTGTAAATATTAATTTATTAACACAGAATCCTTTTACATTTCTCTTTTCCTATGGTCCTGTAATGTGGACAAATTTCCTTAAATCTATCATTTCTTGTCTTTTCCCTGTAATTGTCAATGACAGATATGAGCCAACTGACTAGACTTAAAAAGGTAGTCTAAAGTTATGAAAAAGGGGAAAACTAATTGACAAGGATGGACACTGAGAATTTAACCTAATATCTTATTTGTATCACACCTTGAGTATTCATTATCTGTAATAGATATTTTCTCATGTGATTCAGAACATTCCTATGTGATAAGAATTTCTCTAAAACCTGGGATGCCTGGGTGACTTAGTCAGTTATGTGTCCTACTCTTGATTTCAACTTGGGTCTCAATCTTAGGGCCGTTGAGTTCAAGCCCTATGTTAGGTTCCACATTAGATGCGGAGTCCACTTAAAAAGGAAGGAAGGAAGGGAGGAAGGAAGAACGAATGAACGAGAAAGAAAAAAGAAAGGAAGAAAAAAGAAAGAAAGAAAGAAGAAAGGGAAAGAAAGAAGAAAGAGAATTTCACTAAAATCTAAGCTAAAAGCACATAGCCATTTGATGTCAGAGTTAGAACTACTGCTTTAACTTTCTTCTATCATTTTCTTCTGATCAGTAGAATTTAATAAAAATAAAAGCAATAATAAATATTGTAGCAAGTAAAATACTATAATATTTTGTTTGAAAAATTTTCAAAGATTTTTGTAATAATTAAGACAGCATATATAATGTAGCAAAAAACCAAAAACGTATCAGCAATAAGTTCAGCTGATTATACTAATTACAAAATTTAGCTGCTTAGAAAAAATCCAAATTATCCCATGGAAACATATTTTTCTCAATTATTAGTGAATGATTTTTCTATTTTCTATTTTTGTTGTTTTATCTTATCACATTTGATTTCTTCAACCTGAATCTAAAATAAGGAAAGAAAACTTTTGGTCTGTTTGCAAATGCCAGTTGACAAACCACTAAGTATCAATCTTCTAAATATGGTATTAAATGGATCACAATTACTGAAACTGAGTTTTTCTTGTTATGTCTAAATGTCAGGGAAAAAGATTTGCCATCTCATTTGTCCAATGTCCCTTGGCTGTGATTATTTAACCTCTGAAAGCACTAGATTGTAATACCAAGGAAAACTTAATAATACTTAAAATGAGAGATGTATTTGCTATTGTAAGCCCCCAAATTAAATACCCAGTTGTAGATTAAATGTTCAGCTTTCAGCTGTAGATATCATGATTGAAAATGTGAATACATTGATCTTTTAGAAACAATGTTATAAATAATTGTTCACCAAGCCTTCTAAAAATTCATATTTAATCCCTATGAAAAATGGAGAAATATGCTATAATACTTGTATGCATTTAAGGCAAATTGAATTATAAATGTTAACTGGCTCTGATTCTCTGCCTGAGGGAAAGCGGACTTCATGATAAGAGAATGGAGAGTTAGCTGGATGTTTTTTGGAACTTGTGAATCTGAATTCTCAAGCTTTTAAGAGCTTGAGGGGTTTATGTCACCTGTTTTTAGGGTGTTTAGTTTAATTTCCAAACATAAGTTTTTTCTTCTCCCTAAAGATATTTCAATATCTTTATTGAAAGATTTTTATTTATTTATTTATTTATTTTACTTATAAAACAATTAGCCATGGCTTGATAAAATGAAAGAAGAAAAAGAAAACAAATCAGGGAATATAGGGAAGAGAGGATCAATTTAAGGAAGAGAGGGATAGAAAAAGATATTACCCAGAAGGAAGTGGTTGAAATTATTACAGTAAATGGTCAAGAACTAGAAGAAAGGAAAAGGAGAAAGGCATTAACAGAATATCTTCAAGCACATTTGTAAAATTGCCATTGGTGATGTTAGCCAATCATAATGGGTGAAACTCTGGACTCTTTGGTGATATGGTATTGTGTTTCTTCCTTATGGAATATTTCTCTATTACTCCACACTGAGAAGTAGAAACAATGGATTAGTTCTATCTGTGATCATTCCTAGTGCACTGTATAAAATTGTGCACCGTGTTAATACATGCTGCTGGTTATATAATAGTAGTCAAAATGGCTCCTACTTTTTCTTTCAAAAAGAAAATATATTAACTTTAATTTATTGCATTGTCCTCATTAAAAAAGATGCCTGCTACATGCAGGACATTAATCATGATAACTGGATAAAATAAAAATATTAAAAATGTTTATTGTCCTTAAGAATTGATAGGGATACTTAGATAAAATAGAAATAGGATTCACTGCTCTTGCTAGGTAGCAAACATGCCACCCTGTGTTAATCTACACTGCAATGTTACTTTGCAGCTCTTCATCTCAAGAGTTGGAGTCTATTTTCCTATCCCGGGCAGTTTGGCTGGACTTCTGAAATGGCCTGTTGACCCTGCTCAGTTGCCATGTAAACAAGCCCAGGTGAGCTTGCTGTAGATTGAGAGACTATGGAGAACAGAATCAGCACATTTGTCTCAGCCAAGGCCCCAGAGACATGAGAGAACCCAGCCAAGATCAGGAAACCTTTTTCCTGATTCAAATGACAGCATATTCATGAACAAGTAAAATTGAGACCCGCTGGGCTTGTACTAGAGAAAAGCTGCCAGTTGACCAACTTGGCCTTTTAAACCACTAATTTTTTTTAATTAATTAATTAATTAATTTGACAGAGAGAGATTTCAAGTAGGCAGAGGCAGGCAGAGAGAGGAGGAAGCAGGCTCCCTGCTAAGCAGAGAGCCCGATGTGGGCCTCGATCACAGGACCCTGAGATCATGACCTGAGCCAAAGGCAGAGGCTTTAACCCACTGAGCCACCCAAGCGCCCTAAACCACTAAATTTTTAAAGTGATTTTAATGCAGTATATATTAATTGATAAGATGATAGGGTGGCGAAGACTTACCATCTTCCTTTTTTCTGAAAAGGCTTTTTGTTTAACTGGCCATACAGTTGAACTAAGTCTTTGCAGTCAGAAATTAGGTCAGAAGGAGAGCTCTTTTTTTCTCCACACCCTCACCAACACGTGGTACTTGTCTCTTGGTAATAGCCATTCTAGGAGGTATGAGGTGATACCTCTGTGATTTTGATTTACATTTCCCTGATGATTAATGCTGTTAAGTATCTCTTCATTGCAATCTGTATGTCTTCTTCAGAAAAATGTCTATTGAGATTCTCTGCCCATTTTTTAAGTTGGATTGCTTGATGATTTGCTATTAAGTAATACGAGTTCTTTATATATTTTGGGTGTTAATCTCTTATCTGATATATGATTTACAAATATTTTCTCCCATTCGGTAGGTTGTCTTTCCATTTTGTTGATGGTTTCCTTTGCTGTGCAGAAACTTTTCATTTAAGATTTCTGTTTCAGTGACATAATGCATTTGCCATCACAAGAGTCTAACTTTAGTATTGTTTTAATATGAGTGCAGTTGATTATACAACTTAACTAAGAACATTATTGAATTAAATGTACATACTTTTTCTAGTTTTTCCCCTTAGTACAAAAGGTAAATTTCCATGCACAAATGTGAAATGGTTTTAATAGGTGAATTCAAGGACAGTGGCACTTTTATTCTATGGGAACTTTGAAAAATAAATCAGTGGCTTCTGGTAGTGGAATTTTTCTGATGTAGTGGCTGCTTTGGCTATCAACTTCTAATTCTATGCATCTATTTCTTCCCCTGGAAAGTGGAGCTTCCTGTCTACTCCCTTGTAATAAGCAGAATTATATCTATGACAGATCCATCATGTATTTGTAATACTTATCCAGCAGCTTCAACTATACTGCTTCAGAAACATGCAGTTCTGAATTATCAAGTATTCAAACCAAGTATTTGTTTAGTACACCATCATAGCAGATGATAATCATATACTTGAAAAGAGGCATCAAGTTTATTATCAAAAATTATTGGACTAGGACCTTGAATTTCTTATGTTCTGCAAATATGCCACGTAACTTCTGCTCCCCTACACTCCTTCTCATATTATTTATTCTTTGTATAGTGCTTTCCACTGCATATTTTTTCATTGAAATTCTATTCTTGAAAATGCAGATAAATCCCTGACTCCAGGAACTTCTGTGTTAAAATTAAAAGGGAAAGGACTTTGTGTGCAAGAATCTTTTATTATTTAATTTTTAAGAATTAAAACTTGCATTTTACTTCATCTAATAGTGATTAGTACATATATCTGAATTATCTTTATAAGCTTACAAAAAATATGTCTGAAAATCAATGATGAACTTTTTCAACTGAGAAGCAGCTTAAGGCCCCAGCTGCTATATAGCCAGTTAATGCAAGACTCAGAAAATTTGTTTCTCCAAAACCAAATAGCTGGTAATGTCAGAAAAGAAACTATTTTTCTTGACTTCTGATTCTGGATTCTTTACCAAGCTGTCTTACACAGTAATTTCCACATAGCAAATGTTCGGTAAGTGGCTATTTAACTACTTTTAAATTTTTGAATATGTCAAGACAATTCATAATTAGTCTTCACAAAATATTTTAGAATGCAGTTTTGCCTTCTATTAACACACCCGTGTCCAGTGTTCACGTTTATCTTGAAACCATGTTCATTTTGGAGCACGTTAGATTTGTTTATTGGTTTATTTATTTATTTTAATGTTTTACTTCTGTAACAACTGAAAGTAGATAATCCCAAAAGTCACATATGTATTGTATATCATTAAAACAAAGAAAAAGAATGAGAATTAGGTAATGAGTCAGAAAACAGTCTAAGACCAACTACTGGTCTGAATACAAATCACAGCTTTGGGCCTCCTAGTAATTGAGGCATATAAGAAAATATGATGTGCTATGTTACCTCATTATTAATTTATGGAAGTGGATTAGGAGAATACAATGCAATGTTTTCTAATAAAAGCTGCAAGTGGTTTTATTTGATGAATCTTTATATACAGGACATTAGACAATTTATTGGAAAGTAACTTCATTAGAAATTTTAGAAAAGATAAGAACCATTTATATTGCTATTTTGAAAATATCCTCTTGATAAAAGGCAAAGGCATAACATTATATATATCATTTTGTGAAGACAGTTCTAAGTGTAATAAATACATAAAATCCATGTAGCTTTCAGGTTATTTTTTTCCAGTTTAAATTTAAGAGGTTAAGTAAGGGTAGATGTTGGAAAGTATAGGGAATTAATAATTAGCATTTTTTTCTTTAATTGTCAATTATATCATTATTTCCTTGGATAGAAACTGGAAGACAAATAATTCTAAGTGAAGCTATTATGGTTTGGTTCTGGAATACAAATAAAATTCTGTATTATTTATGGGATTATCTATATATCAAGAATGTAGTTGGCAAACTTGACACTTTGTGTTAGAATTCAAAGAATCTGGCATAAATATATGGCCCTCGTACTTCTCCATTGGTGTAAGCAATACGAATTTCAATATGCAGTACCAAGTTTTTCTCAAGTAACATCATTTAATTTGCTCAAATGCTTACACAGGTACTTTGCCCAGATTCTCCACCATCAAGTTCCAAAGTTATAAGCTTGAGTTTTGGGGACTTTAAAAATCAGAATTATATCATTCTAGGTTTTCAGGGAAAGATTCAAGGTTCTCTAGATACCTGCTCACTTGATAACCTGTTTTGTCACTGTTCATCCAGGCGTGGCGGGAAGAAGAATGTAGGACTTGCCTCTATCCTATTCACCATAAATCCCTGTAGAGTTTCTGATTTTTCAGTTAAAAGAAACCAAAAAAACTCTTATCATATTTGAGAGCATATAAAGGTTTTCTCTGTTGAGATTCTATCTGTAGCCTCCAGCTTTATGTGATACTGTGATAAGAATCTGGAGGTATCATCAGAAGCACTTTTCTACATGTAGTTTTTGTCCATTGATTCAAAGGCTAATGACAGATCAAAAAATACTGTGAAATGTCATAAGTTGTTCCTAGCTTCTCAATAAGTAGAAGTATAATGTGGCAATTATTATTAGAAATTAATATAATGAGTCTACAACTCTGCAAGGTTTTAGATAAGGAAGTCCATAATGGCAGTTACAGAATAGGAAAAATAATAAAAATGACAATAATACCAAGTTATGAGGAATTCTGTAAGAATAAAGTCCCAGGTCAAAGGAAAGATTTTAAGAATTGGGTAAAAATGTTTTTTTATGGGGCAACTGGGTGGCTTAGTTGCTTAACTAGCTGACTCTTGTTTTCAGCTCAGGTCATGGTCTCAGGGTTCTGAGATGAAGCCCCATGTAGGGCTCCACACTCAGCAGGGAGTCTGCTTAAGATTCTCTCCCTTGCCCTCTGCCCCTCCCCTCACTTGCACACAAAAGAGGTCTCTCTCTCTCTCTCTCAAAAAAAAAAAAAATCTTAAAAAAAAGTTCTTTGCACTAGCCTTCCAACACTTTGAGTCATGAGTTAAATGAGTTAAGCCAGTGGAACTGTGGTCTTCCAATGACAGATCTACTGATCTATAAGCTACAGGAGCCAAACTTGGGGTGAAATTGTTTAACCAATCACTGGTAAAAAATTGCGCCTCTATAATTCCTTTTTAAATTTATGTCACACACAGCTTTGTCTCCAAATATCATTCATTTCTCTAACAAATGAAAAATATAATGCCTCCTCTGAGACATTTTTGAAAATGATATGGTGCTTATAATTAACATATAATGCTCACCTTTTCAATAGTTTCTCAGGTGTTTTATTTTTGTTGTTGTCAATGCTGTTTAATTTTGTTTTCTTTTTTGTTTTGCTTCCCCCCCCCACACCTCCAAATACTCAGATGGCCATGAGTGATGTGATGAGAGATGTGATGAGAGAATTAGGAAATTTCAAGCTCTCTCATCTACGAGTGCACACTCATGACACGCATAGCTATCCTGCTATCACGGGCCCTCTACCTGTAATTCAGTTTCAAGCTTCCCTGGCTGATGACCAAACAAGAACAAAAATAAAAACAAAAAGAAATGGGCTTCTCAAGGAAAAGGTGAACTTCTATGACAGACAAAACCTAGACTACATTCCGAATATTTTATAACTGCATAACAGTCTTTTCTTTTCCTGTAGAATGTCTAAACAGCACCAGGCTCTAACACCCTGTAACCTGCTAAAGGATAGCAGTGTCTGAAATGATTTAAAGATATCCAGCATTGGTATATCCTGTATTGTGCTGACTTACTTCTTCACTCGGGTTCATTTCCTCGTTCCATCCATACACATCCGAACACACACAATTTTGCAGCCACTGTGCTGGTAGATAATGTTAGAATAAACATGAATAAAACATATCCAGTTGGCAAGATCTTTCGATCCTCTGTTAGGGATAGCACAAACATTTAAAACTATTTGGTTAATTCCTGTTAAATATAGTACTGCAATCTCATTAGTTAGTGCCATTTACGACCCACTTTAAATGTCAATTTTATTTCCATTAAGACACATAATTGAGGTGTCATTATGACACATCTATAGGAGGATTCTGCAATTCTGTCAGGATACAAGAGCTATGGCAATGGCTCTACAGAAAAGATCTCTGCTTTGATGGAGCTTCAGTTTAAGCAAATACCATCTAACACAAACCCCTACCCTTGTGCAAATGTGTTCATTTGAATATTGACTTGGCATAGGGCAAACCTTTGAATAATAACTCACAATGGGAATCCAACCATGTTTGAGTTTTATAGATTATAAAGAACACGGTACACTTCTTTTTTAGGAAATTATATTTTGTTGTTTTTCTAAAAGAATAAAGTTTTTTAGAATATTAATCCCAAGAAGCAAAAGAATAACATCATCAACTTGTCCTTGTTCCTCTCTTATATTTATTTTTAAAGATTTTATTTATTTCTTTTATTTATTTATTTGATGTAGAGATAGAGAGAGAGCGTAAGTAGGCAGAGAGGCAGGAAGAAAGAGAAGGAGAAGCAGACTCCCCTCTGAGCAAGGAGCCCCACCACATGGAGGCTCAATCCCAGGACAGATCCTAGGACCCAGGGATCATGACCTGCACTGAAGGCAGAAACTTAGCCAGGTGAGCCACCCAGGTGCCCCATCGTTCCCTTCTTTTAAGCATAATTTTTCCTGTTTCATGAAAACAGGTAATATTGTATCACCTATTCATACTTCCCAGGATTTGTGATTTCTTGTTTATTGTTGACTGTCTTCTAGAAAAAAACTCAGAATCTTTTGTATATCAGCAGAAATTCCTAAGATAAGCACTAAACAAGAGAGATATGTAACATCTCAAAATTATTTTTTGCTCTCTTCCACACACGCACACACACACACTAATTAAGTTTACTTTGTAAACCCTAAAGGACTTAATGTTGCTACTTTAATTGAACCAAAACATCTTATAGCTAGAAGCGTTGGATAGTTTTCAAAGAGTACTCTATGAAAAATTTGTCAGAATAAATTCTTGGAACTCTCATGGTACACGATATAATCATTCCCAGACCACTTTTCATGGTATATTAGAAGTCAAGACTGTTCACCATAAGGTTTGTTTTATATTTCTACAGACAGAAAATTTTTACCAACATTTGCTAAGTTGGGTATTTAATGTAAAAGAATATTTTGCATAAAAATCTAAATTTCAAAATTCCCTTGGCAAATCAGAAGATCTGACTACAATGGGCACATATTTTTGTAATACAGCAATTGCCTCTCTTTGGTAGGAAGGTTATTTTTCCAGTTTGTTTCCACATATCCCTGTTGTGTGGATTCTAAGTCAATTACCACATACCATTTTATATTTGGCTGGATTCATTCTTAACCCCTTTCTCTGCTCTTTTAGGCATTTGTGATATGGCCAGCACCTAGGAAAATCACAGGATGTCACCAAGATGTTATTTTATTTTTCTTTTTTTCAAGATTTTAGATAATAAAACATCTTCATATCTGAATTTTCACATATTCCAATACTCTTTACTCTTTAGTCAAAATATTGATCTTCTCTCTTGAAATTTTTTAGTTTATTTACATTCTTTCCCTTAACTTGAACTTACATTTTTATTATAAAGACAAGATTCAAACAGAATTTTATGGAAGATTTTTCCCAATGCCCTATGATTTCACAAGCAGGTTTTAAACAATACCAGAAACTTAATGATACTGAGAATCTCCTTTCACTGCCAAGAGTTCCATATTCCAAATACATTATTCTGACTGCATTCTTATTTTCTTTACATATGATGAATAAAATCTTCTTTGTGAAGAACTGAGATTTAGTTACTGTTTGCCAAAGGGTTTTGATGATGAAAAAGATTATTTAGGTTGCCTATTTATGTAAAAGTCAGTACAAGAAAAAAATCTGCTACATAAAGGTTTCACTCTGTTTTGCTTTCAGGATTTTGTTGCACAGCATATAAATATTTTGATACATTATCTGATAAAATCACTGTTTGCAATCATACAAATTAATAGAATAGATTTATTATTTTTATCAAGTAGTACAAGCAAGTACACTCCTGAGAAATAGGACTTATCTCTGAATTGAAGCAATTAAAATTATGCCACTGAACCACACAGCCTTAGCTTTGTGAGGTTATTTAAAAATTGCTTCTGGTCATATGAAATACATTTTTAATGAGATGCATAGAGAAATGGAAGTACTTAAGGATATAAAGACTTGAAGGTAAACATCACTTTGAATTCCTGTTAAAGTATATGTCACATCAAAAGTAATCCTATTATTCACACCTGATAGGAAAGTTATACTTCCGCTATTGTCTAGGGCTCTCTAGAGTAGGATTTTATGGTTTTCCAAGGAAGGAACTCATTGTGTTTCATGGCTTACTGTTGATATGAATTTCCATTCTTTTATAATTATGTATGAATGAATTTTAACTTATGAGTTATATGTACAAGTTGTCTTTACACACTGAGAATTGTGCCTTTATACACTTTTAGGAGTGTGGTTATTGATAAACTCTATTTATTTATTTATTTTTATTGTTTTATTATTGTATTGATAAACTTTAAGAAAAAATTTTATAACTTGTCTCATATCTAAGGATATTAGTGATATCCCAATTATCTTGTCAGTATTCTAGACTATAAAAATATTTCAATTAAGAAATATATGTTGTTTAAAACATTCTGAAATGGGTACACTGGATTGTATTTTCCATAAAGACACTAAAATCATATATGCACTTAATGATACAGATAAAAATGACACTTTTTTAAAAAAAAGATTTTATTTGTCAGAGAGAGAGGGAGAGAGCACAAGCTGGCAGAGTGGCAGACAGAGGCAGAGAGAGAGGCAGGCTCCCCGCTGAGCAAGGAGCCCCATGAGGGACTTGTTGCAGGACACTGGGATCATGCCCTGAGCTGAAGGCAGCCACTTAACTGAGCCACCCAGGCATCTCAAAAGTGACATTTTCATAGGAATTTTATGCAAACGTTTTACATGCATGGTAATGTAAAATACTTTTGTATCATAGGGAAAATAAGGAAATATAATGCTACCTGTACTCTATATTTGTACTGGTGTAGTATTAATTATTTTGGGGGCATAATATTGTATTGTACTACATAATCTGAGAAATAGTCTTCTGGATTGCACAGATCTGAAAAACATGTTAACAAAGGAATAATCATACAGTATATTTATATCTTACTCCTTGGATTCTTACCAAGATATCTTTGGGAAAGTGAGGTGTGATGGGTAGTTTCATGTGTCAATTTTCTGAATATTTGGCTAAACATAATTTCTGGGCGTGTTTGTGATGGTATTTTCAGATGAAATTAGACTCAACTGGTAGACTGAATAAAATAATTTGCCCTCCCCGATGTGAGTGGGCATGATTCAGTCTGTGGAGGGTCTAAATAGAACAGAGGCAGAGAAAGGAAGAATTGACCTTTCCTGCCTGATTGCCTGAGCTGGGGCATGGATATTGGCCTGCCCTCCATGTTCCCATTCTCAGGACTCCAGACCCAGACTGAAATGTTCACTTCCATCTCCTCTGGTTCTCAGACCTTCAGATTTGAACTAAATTGTACCAGTTGGATTTCCTGGGTCTCAGTCTGAAGACAGCAGGCTGTGAGACATCTCAATTTCCATAATTACATGAGCCAATTCCTTATAATAAATTTCTTCCTATATATAAATCCTATTGGCTCTGTTTTACTGGAGAACCTTGCTTAATAAATGAGATAAATACTCCCAATGGGTAAACGTATTCTTTCTCTGTTCCCTGAGTTGATAGTAAATGGTGAGAATTCAACTGGGGGTAATAAAAACATGAAAAATGTTTCAAATAATTATGCCAATAGCTATAATTATTATCTATTGTATATATTTTGTATATATGTATATATTTACATGCTTTAAGAAAATCCTGATGCATATTTATTAACACAAGTCGATGAGATGATTTTTGCTAGCAAATGGAACTGTCACAGCCTAATCTAATAATTACTTCAATATTTAACCTTAGGCTTTT
This sequence comes from Ailurus styani, assembly GCA_002007465.1. Classification (NCBI taxonomy): domain Eukaryota; kingdom Metazoa; phylum Chordata; class Mammalia; order Carnivora; family Ailuridae; genus Ailurus; species Ailurus styani. Next base: position 107,556 of record LNAC01001428.1, read on the forward strand.
TTCTTTATGTGTTTGCTTAAATAAGTTTTTAGAAATCTGAGAAAGGCATTCCCTATGGTTACTTCCCTAAGAAGAATTACATATCCTTTTATTTAAAAGCCATATTATTTTGTGGATCCTCACTAATTTAGGTGCCTGGATTTCTCCAGACTTCTTTTTCCTGTGCTATACCCCTTACTCCCACTCTTTCACATGTTGTCAGTTTATAATTTAAATATTTGGCAGACCTTCCAAGACAGACAACCACTCTTTTTTTCTTCTCTTTGGATTTTGATATGTTATAATTGTGATCAGTTCCAATTAACCAGACACATAAGAATAGTACCATAATTGTGAAAGTCAGAGTTACATTTAAATTACAAAGAGCATCACTGCATTTTAGTCTTTTTGTGATGAAAATAGAAAGCAGTGCTCTGAATTGGTAATTCTATTGGGAAACCATGAATTAAAGATTTAAAACCTTTTCAGGACCATAGTTTCATATGATCTTCCCATACAGAGCACTTTTGGTGTAAGCAAAGAATTCCTTAATTGGAATTATGAATTGGAGTGTACCAACTAAGGAATTCTCTTAGCTTCTTATAAATTTGGAAAATATTATATGTTCAAAGAGCAGTCTCAAAAAGAATTCCACTGAAACACTAACGAAAGGTATCTCTTAAATGGATAGGGATGAATAAAAGGAGGCAGAGAAGAGAAAGCTAGGGGCAAAGAGACTTTAACAGATTATGGTTTCTTATGACTTAGTCTTTGCAATATGACTGTCACTATTCTGCCCAGAAGTGGGGTCTAACTCTTCTCTGGAATCTGGGTTTGATTATATGATTTACTTTGGCTAATGAAGCCTTTGTGAATATGACAAATGTAGAGACAGGGAAATGCTTGCTTATTGGTACATGCCTTTTCTTGCTGCTTCTGGAACACAGCCATTGGTGCACACTCTTTTTTGTTGCTTTTGGAACACAACTGTGATGTGAATAAATCTACAGTAGCCAGTTAGATGCTGGATATATGTGACCTGGTTGCCCAAAGCCTAAGTCAGCTGCCAGCTTATCTAGCAGGAGACTGGAGCTGCATGAGTGTGCACAAGCAACAGTAACAAACAAGGGGTGGCTCAGTGGGTTAAAGCCTCTGCCTTCGGCTCAGGTCATGATCTCAGGGTCCTGGGATCGAGCCCCACATCGATCTCCCTGCTCAGCGGGAAGCCTGCTTCCTCCTCTCACTCTGCCTGCCTGCCTCTCTGCCTCCTTGTGATCTCTCTCTCTGTGTGTGTCAAATAAATAAAAATCTTAAAAAAAAAAAAAAAGAGCAGCAAACAAATGCCAAGCTGAGCCCAGATCAAATTTCCCACGTTCAGCACCAATGACCTAATAAAGTTTTATTGTTTTAAACCAGCATTTCTGAGGTTGTTTACAATGCAGCAAACCTAAATGATAGAGATGGAATCTTTTTTTTTCTCTTTCTTTTATCTGTATTGAATTAAATTTAGTAAGAATCAGAGGACCAGTGAAGTTATCGGAAATTCATCCAGAATTTTTACTTTCCTTCAGGAATTCCTTTACTCATAACTGTGCCTGAACAATTTGAATCCTATTTCTCAGCAATATTACTGAAAGAATCCTAGGAAAAATCATAATATGCTTGGAAGAAAAATTCCCAATTGATTAAAAAAGTAGTATGTATCTGATTTAAAAATTGCTTTCCACTTTAAAAACAGAGGGACTAGGGAGAATAATCGGAGCAAAAATTCTGTACTACTACTAAACTAAAAAATAGGCAGCTAGCAATATAAACTGCAGTTAACATGATTAGACTTAGGGCAGAGATAAGATCATCATTTTGGAAACACAGATAGGTAGTAGATGGAAATGCCTGGTAGGTAAAAATACCAAAAGAGACTTAAGCAAAGACAGTAGACAGTACATTAGGCTTTTAAAGGCAATGAAAAAAACAAAAAAACAATTCAACAAATGGAAAAATTGCCCTGGATTTGTTATATAAACATTTTTTTCTACTTGATTTTGATGTAGATTTCAAATGCGTATACAGGAACAGAAAAAGTGGAGGAAGTTATGAAAAGATTTTTAAATATGGCTGAGGAATTGAGTTACTCATTTATGAAGAAGGATTAAAGGATATAAATGCAGTGATTGGTTGAAGGTAAATGGATGGAAATAGGATGGCTGTCTCCAAACTCATGAAAGGCACAGGGATACTTTTTTAAAAAAGGCTTTCATATTTATTTCAGCACTGAGAACTCTTTGAAAACTTCAATCTATACTATATTAAAAATTAAGCATTTTTTCTCCATATACAGGAAAGTATAATACATAGAAAAGAAAATTTAATGAAATATATTTATTGTTCCTGAAAGATGAACAGAAAGACCATATACTTAAAATTCCAAACTTGGGGTAGGTGGTGATGATAGTAGCAATTGCTTTATTATTTTTGATCATAGCACAAAATAAATTATATAAATTCTGCCATTTGATATTTTTATCACCACAGTGCTTCCCAAAATATTTGAATTGCATTCAATAGCACACATATGAATTAAAACAAAATAAATTAGAAATAAAATATAAAACATGGTACATTAAAAATATTAGTTAACATAATTGTTGTAATTAAGCATTAAATCTACCTCTGAGCTTGCTGTGATCCAAAGCAACACTTTTGAAATGACAGGTTATATGATGTAGTCAGATGAGGCAAGCCTATTCATCAGAAGAGATAAATAAAATAATGATGAAGTCAGAAAATCCAGAAAGTTCTTCATGCCTCCTCTATATATCTGTTTCTTATTTTATTGGAGTTTTATTCTAACACCTAGGAAACTACTAAACTACTTAACATTCTCAGCCTTATTTTCCTGGTTTATACAATGACAGTTACTGGAGTTATTTTATCTCAGGCAGATGTTTTTGGGTAGTTCTTTGATGCTGTAACTTGGACTCCAATGAGAATAGTTCTAACCCAAGTTAATAAAATATCCTTATTTGCAATGTGTCCTGCAACATTTTTTATTATTTATTTTCCACAGTAACAGCAGAGGGAACTTTCAAGCTCAAATACCACTGTGATAAATATTAAATCATATCGGTCTACTGGGGAAAAAGCAAAAATAGCAAAACTTCGTGGGGGGGGAGTAGAAATTCCCCTATAATTTAAGGTAGAGGTGATAAATTAAATTTTATCTGAAAAATACAGGAACCACATTTAGGCAATTAGAATACTCTGAAAATGTGAATTGTGTACTTAGAGACCAAAACAGATCAATTTAGAAAGAATCTGGAAACAATAAGAGCCTTATTCATATTTCTAAATTTGCCATTACTGCCACTTGCTGTTATGATGACTTATGATTGGTTTATGTTTTGACTTGACATTGGGAAATGTCACTCATAACAGTGACAAACACTTCCACGGAGTCTATGCTGCCCAATCAAGGCGATGACATCATTCTTATACAATCAGCTTGCTCACGGTTGCTTGCCAGTTTCCTTGCTGTTTTTTCATTGCCATGGTCATCATCATGAGTTATAAGCCTTTTACCAATAATATGAATGACCTCAATTTCTTTCCACATTCTTCTTTGGTGCATGATATGTTCATTTTACTTTTTCACATCTTTCACATATTAGCAAAGTAGTCATTTAAAATGCATGCAGAGCTAGAAAGTAAATTACTAGGGTAAAGGGCATTTCAAGATGATTGAAAATATGCCTCATGAGCTGTTGCCTTTTCTGTTTCACAGAGTTACCATAAAGGTGTTAGAAATGCGATTTCACAGGTAAATATATATGTGCTAAATACATGTTTTTGATTTAATGTACATTTTTTAATGTTTTTACATCACTTTTATTATAGTAAAGCCTGAGAATAATATTATTGTTTATGACATAGCATTGCAGGATTTAAAGCCTTGACACATTTAAAATTCTTAAGCACTTAGTTGAAATTTTATATGTAAGATTCCACTGAAAATCTGAGGCCTTTTTCAGGGTTTGCTCATATCTTTAATCTGTTGTTTGCAGATGGTATCTAATTTCACATGTATCTTTCCATATGTTACCTGAATATATATATACATATATATATATGTATGTGTATATATATATATATGTATATATATGTATATATATATATCTTCCAGAGTTACTTGGAACAACCGGTACATTTGTTAGAATAAAAAAAAGTAGAAATTTAGATTTTGGAAAGCAAAGTTTACCCTGTTATGGCCACAGTTACAATGGTGTAAAATTTATTAATGACTATATATTGTTAATATTTTTATATTAAGTTACTTCTCCTTTTCTTTGAAAACTTTGTTCTGCAAACCTAATGAAATATGTTAAATGTGTTCCATTTTCTTGTCCTTTTTGTAAATTGAGATTTTTCCGAAATATGATTTCCTCCTTTTCTCAAACAATGCAGTTTCAAGTGTTGTCAATGGATAGACCAAAAAATAATTTGAACCTGAGAAAAAGTTCCCCAAATTAATTTATTTTATTAAGGCATTTCTATGACCACTTTATCCATTAGTCACTTAGGCACAACTCTGGAACAAGCCTTTGGAAGAGTAGGCCAGTCAGGGTATAGTTTGAGGGACACTGACAACAGCCCTTACAGCAACACATCGGTATGGCAATTATGCCTTCCTGAAGCTTCATCCCTTTGGTTTTAGGCTTCTCTTCAAAAGCAAATAATCCTGGAGGAGTTCTAATTCAGATGTTTTATTAACTGACAATTTCTTCCAACCAAAACCTAATTCTAGCTCTGGGTATATGGGAGTCACTCTCTTCCTTATATTGTCTCCCTTTATCTTCATATTAACTAGGCATTATTTTACCTTTTTGCAAAAGAGTAGACTGATTCTCAGAGTTCAAAGAGTTGATGTAACATTTCCATGTTTATGCAGTTAGAAATTGATGGCACTGGTGCCAGTGGGGCCCTTTAGTACTGCACAGAAAGGTAATAGCAAGAGGGATGGAGAAGGCATGGGGTTGAGAAATATAGACAGGAGATGCTGCGAGGGCTTTGGGAGAGTAAGAGGGTTTCAAAGATAAACTTTCAGACCTGCTCTAATGTGATAGGTGTCACAGGTGCAATCTCTGTGAATTTGTCAGGTTCTATTTTTACCTCAGGGCACATAACATAGAGTATTATACTGCTAGAATCCTGGGTTCAGAGGAAAAAATCAACACTGGACATTAAACTGTCTGACTGGGCTGCATTAAAAATTTTCATAACTGATTTTAAAACTATACTTTTTATCATTATACACTTAATAAAATTTCTGATGACTATAGTAGAGGAAGTAAATGTGTTACTCCCTATTAGCACACATTCTCAGATTGCCACACTGTACTTTAACAGAAGGAAAAAAGAAACATATGGCTCTCTGTTAAAAATTTATACAATTTCTAGGCAACAGACCTTACACTAGCAATAGAGTTACCTTTGGAATAATATGCCAGATAGTATTATGCAAGTGAATTAAGGTAAAAAAGAAAGCATATATCTGTCCATTAAAAAAATTCCAGAAAGGAATCTGTCCATTAAAAATGTGTCATATGGCAGTTTTGTCTAGACGCCCTCTAAATTAGGGCAAATTAAAGCAACTCTTAGCAACTGCAGTTTTATGATGAATCTAAATATTTTCTCCCTCAGAAAAGGTCTTAGAAGTTTGACATATTAACTGCTCTATTATACATCAACCAAATCATCACAAAGTGCAGATAAGAATGAATTTAGCTTTATACAGTCACAACTCTATCTTCAAAGAACTGGACTCATTTATCTTCCCTGATGAAGGTATAAACACACCTTTACTTCATTTCAATTGAACAACTATTTTTAACCTACTGTCCATGGATGAACTGTGAGTGCCCTGAAATTTTATGCAAAATTTTAGATACATTAGCCCACGTGAATTTTTCTGGGGAAAGAATCAAAAGTTGCCCATGATTTTTAAAAGGATTGGGACTAGTCTTTATATAAGCTGTGTGGAAATAAAAATATAATTTTCTTTGACTTCTTATTCCTTTATTTAATCAGCACTTTTCCTTTCTGTTGATACATATTAATTATTGTCACTTTATCTAACAAAGAGTAGATAGGATCCCAGATTCTAAGAACTACTAACAAGTTTTTCTGAAAACACACTGAAAAATCTGTATTTGTGGGGCACCTGTGTGGCTCAGTCGTTAAACGTCTGCCTTCGGCTCAGGTCATGATCCCAAAGTCCTTGACTCCAGCCCGGCATCAAGCTCCCTGCTTAGCAGGAAGCCTGGTTCTCCCTCTCCCACTGCCCCTGCTTTTGTTCTCTCTCTTGCTGTGTCTCTCTTTGTCAAATAAACAAAATAAAATTTAAAAAAATATCTATGTTTGTTATATCTCCTCTATAGATTATATAAATGGATGGAACCAGGTTTTACTCATATGGAGTAGATTTATTTCCAACAATGAAATGCCATTTGCCAATCCAAGATTCATTGCTGCTTCAGAAGATGGTTTTCAGTTTCTTAAATATGTCCTGAAATTCTTTGTAGTAGATTATACTTTAGTGCCAGGGTAAGGCAAATGGGAGGGTCCAGTGAAATTTCAGCAGAGTAATCTTTGATTTTTTTCATTTTTTTGCATAATTTTTTTGCATAAATATTAACTACTAACACCACTCTAAACCTTTTTATCTCTGATTTTAGTCCTGATTGGTGGTCAATGACCTTACATTTTAGAATGATCTAAATTACAGCTAGGTACAGATTTAATCTTTCTGTTGAGAAGCAATGTTTTATTTACACAGTTACTTTGCAAGAAGTAATATTTAAAATGATTCTTCTAGGACTATTCATCCTAATTTTCATATACCCCAAATTTAATTTTCTTAGTCTTTTTATCTGTTCCTAACTTACTTGACACTCTTACAAATAATTCCACTTCCAAAAGACTGACAAGTTGGGAATACAAAGAGATGCTTAGAATAAAAAGTATTTCCCTCTTTATATTTTAAGGAATTTTCTAGTCTAATAAGTTATCAGTTGAGCTAATTAAAGTTAAATAACATGATTTGTTACAACTTTTGATTTCCTAATTGACATTTCAAATAGCTAAGTGAACATCAAAATGTAATATTCTAAAAGTTACCAAATGCAGAATACTTAAAATGTCAACAATAGAGATAAGGAAAATTTTCCCTCGCTCTCATCCATCTCTTCTATTTGGTAACCCAAGAAATCTTGGAATATATTTTAAAAGTTATGGCACTTGGGCTTTGAAATAAGACAAACCATCTCATTAAATACAAACACCAGCTATTTTTTTTTTAGATTTTATTTATTTATTTATTTGTTTATTTATTTATTTATTTATTTGACAGAGAGAGAGGCAGTGAGAGAGGGAACACAAGCAGGGATCGTGGCAGAGGGAGAAGCAGTCTTCCTGCTGACCAGGAAACCCCACGTAGGGCTCCATCCCAGGACCCTGGGATTATGACCTGAGCCAAACTGAAGGCAGACGGTTAACGACTGAGCCACCCAGGCGCCCCCAACATCAGCTATGTTTTATTCTAGCACAGAAAGTGGCTGAACAAACTGTCCATAGAATTGACAATGTCACTCTTTCCCAGAGCCAGAATACAAACAAGATTTGTCCAAATTATTTCTTTGACCTTTCAAGGACCTGTTAGAATCTTCTGTACTTCACAAGGCAGAAATAACAGACAGTCACACAACATTTTCAATAGTCCTTTAAAAGGAAAAAAAGAAACAAAAGGAAAAAGAGAAGTACATTTCAATATGTCTATAATATTGACCTATGAATTGAGTGCTTTTATTAATTTTGATTTTAAAGAAAGAAAATTGATGCCTATGGGCATCAGCTAATAAACTCAGAAGGTGGGATTTTAATCCAGGAAATTTAGCTTTAAACAGCGGGTTCTTAACCATTCGGCTATAGCATCTCTCAATATGTAATTGTTTAGATATGACAAATGAGTTGTGTAAGGTTTTTATTTAACATTATTTTTACTGGAAGCATATTTATGAATTCATATTTAGAAATTGTTTAGATTATTGCTGACCAATTTTGTAGCCATGCACACAAAAGAAATCTTTTTAGCTGGGGCACCTGAGTGGCTCAGTGAATTAAGCATCTGCCTTTGGTTCAGGTCATGATCCCAGGGTCCTGGCATGGTGCCGCACGGGGGGCTCCCTCCTCAGTGGGGATCCTGTTTCTCTCTTCGTTCTGTTATAAAAACAAATAAAAATTCAAAAATATTTTAACCAGATCTCTCTAAAGATAATTATTTGATTAAAATTCTAGGAAAACTAATGGAGTAGCAAAGAGAGAAAAGCCCTCTATTAGGAAAAAAGAGAAATTTAAAAATTCAAAAATTATAAATTCACAAACTGTTGGTTACCAGAGGGGAGGTGGGCAGAGGTATGAGTTAAATAGGTGATGGGGATTAAGGTGGGCATTTGTGATGAGCACAGGGTGTCGTATGGAAGTGCTGAATCACCATATTGTACTCCTGAAACTAATATAATGTTGTATGTTGACTAACTGTAATTTAAATAAAAACTGAAAAAGATGATACATTCAATTTGAGAGCAAGAGTGAGAGACAGGAAGAAGAAGAAAAAGGAGAAGGAAGAGAAGAGGAAAGAGGAGGGGAAGCAGAAGGAGGGGCAAAATAGGGGAAGGAAGGAGAAGGAGGGAAAAGAAGAAGCGGAAGAAGGAAGAGAAGGAATATAGCGAAAGAGAGAAGAGATAAGAGAAAAAGAAAAGAAGGAAAAAAGAACAATATAATTAGGCCAACTACAGGAGAAATAGATCTGACATGGTATTCTTGTATCTCTCTAAAACACTAATGACATAATACTTAAGATGTAACTTACATATCTAGTTTTGTTATTGAAAAAGAAAGGTAAAATTTATCATAATAATCTGCATAGCATAAAATTATGAGGTTTGATGGAAAATTATTTTTATATATGTTTTTTGTGCCATATCATGTGATACATAGATAGTTTAAAGGCTTTAGCTAAAGTGAGAATGTATTTTAATACTAGAATTTAAATCACATTAGAATCCCAAATGTGTAAATGCATTCTACATACTTAGTATATAGCTATCCTTTATTATATGACCCTTTTTGTTAAGTTTTCAATGTATCAGTGTCCACTGTTTTAGCTCTTACTAAGAACACTAGGTAAATCTACACTACCCCCTTCCATATTACTGATTAATCATGACATTAAATCATATTACTAATTAATCATTACATTAAACTGTGTAAAAAAACAATGATTTTAATGTTACATACTTTGAAAGAAACGGAAATACCTTTCAAATAATGTATTTTTTTGTATGGAAAAATATAAGGTATATAGTGCCTCAGTTGTTAAATATTTTTTATCTTTGAAGCTAGTATTTATATGTTTATTCACATGGACATTTTATGTAAAAAAAAAAGAAAAAAGAAATGTCAACTTAGTGTTTTACTTTACCAAGAATATTTACTTGTTTTAATTCCTGCCATTGCTCCACCTGGTCACCAAAGCGAGGCATCAGCAGTCTGATTTTCTGTATACACGTATTAATCTAGTCATTCGGTTGCAAGCAACTGAAATCTGTCTTCAACTTATTTAGACAAGATCTACCAATAACTATGGGCTTATATTACTTTCCAACTTCCCTTGCCCCCAGTCTATGTTACAATTTTGAAGAAATCAGAGGAGGTTGCTATTTTGGCCTGGCATGTCTTATATATGAACCTTCAAATATGATAGAGGCAAGGAGGTTAGAAATTATGATTGACAAATTATGGATCATTTGTCTTACTTTGATCCTTACTATAAAAGAATATCATTGACTGGAATTAAAATTAAAAATTAAAAAGGTGAAAGAAGAAGAAATAAAGAAACAAAGAAATAAAGAGAAAGAAAGAAAGAAAAGAAAGAAAAAAAAGGAGGAAGGAAAGAAAGAATGTGGTTGAAGAATTGGATCCCTAATTAACTCACAATTTGGTAAGGATGATGATACCAGAAAAAGATGTAGCTATAGAAGAAACAAAATAAAAAAGAACAAAACAGATCTCCCAGTATGCTTACCTGTTGCTTAACAAAAATTCCTCCATTTCTTTCCAGCTCCAGCCAGGTGAAAGAATTGTAATTTTATAACTTACTTACCTTATTTGTCTGTAAAAAAAAATAAACACTCCAAATTCTTTGAAATCAGAAAAAGTTGACTCTTTGGGTTCCTGGGTCCAATTCCATAGGGGGCTTCCCATATGACACCAAGCAATTCCTGGAAACCAGCAGGGTGTAACTGAGAATTGAGTCAATCATGACACTATCTTCCTAGAGACAGAACTGGACTTCACAGGTTGAGGGCTCAGTTCTACCAGACTACACTCCCCCACCACTTCAGAGACTAGCAGCAAGTCCAGGTTGTTATCTGTACTTCTGACCAAGTAGCTGTAAATCAGAGATTCCCACAACCCTTTTCTTTCTGGGGAAGAAGTTTGCCGGAGTGGTTCTCAGAACTCAGAAACATTTCAACTACTAGTGCACCAGTTGATTATAAAAGAATATAACTCAGGAACAGCCCAGCCAGATGGAAGAGAGTCATGGAGAAAGATACGAAGAGAGGGCAGGAAGCTTCCATGTCCTCTCCCAGAGTGCCACTCTCCCAGTACCTCCATTTAGTCACCAGCCCAGAGGCTCCCTACATAGTCTTTTTCAGTTTTTATGAAGGCTTCATTGCAAAGGCATGATCGATTCAGTCATTGGACATTGGTGATGAAACTTAATCTCCAGCCCCTCCCCACTCCCTGACAGTCAGGAGCTGCTGAACTGGAAGTTCCAACTCTAAACACATGGGTAAGCTTGGCAACCAGCCAGATCCTTAGGTGTTTTTCAAAAGTCCCCTCATTAAGATAAGAAATGGCATCGTTAATGCTCTTACCACTTTGGAAACACCAAGTGTTTTAGAAGTTCTATGCCACCAAATATATATTCCATATTACAGTATTGCAAGGACCAAATGCATAAAAAATAGAAAATAGTGAAAAATGTTAAGGATAACACAACATATGGGGGAAAAACAGTGATAAACCAGTGTAACTATCACATTAAAGGAAAATGTCCCCTTGTTCAGTCCACTGTGGGTGGTTTGTGTCTTTCCCTCTAAAGTTTTGGCTATCTTTAATCAAGGCTCTAGTTTCCATTGTTCATAGCATCTCCAGCAAGAAAAATATAGTTTACTTGTACTATTTTACCTTTAAAAGTCCTGTTTTCTAGGAAGGAAAGATATTTTCTTGATAAGAACATCTATCATAGTTTAAACAGAATTCCAGAAATGACAGGTACCTTATTTAGATAAGGTGACACATTACGGCTTCCTTTCCCCCTCCTTTTCCTTACACAATGAGATCTATATGGAGACAAAAATTACTTTATCAGACCAAGTAAGTATCAAAGTCAGGCCTCGTCTTCTGAGTTTTACATTTCATATCCCCTTGAATTCATCTGCTAGCTATTTGAAGGACATTTGAAGTGGATTTCTGGTTTCTGTTGGTTACATTGAGTGATAATGCTGACTGAAATTATTTTTTGGTGAAAGGTTATTGGCAGAAATTGTAGTGCTTCTGAAATGCTGCTACAGGCTGTTAAGAATCTGGATTAAAAAAGAATGAAATAGCTCAGAATGTCAATGTTCACTATTTAAATCACTATTTTAAATCTTTCTAAATTTCTAATTCACAATGAATTTTATATATGACTTAGGGATATCCCATTCTTGGTGTTGTATTCCCTGCATAGTGCCTCTACTTGCAGGAAAAAAAAACAACCCTCAGCATTTAATCAATTAATGAAATATGATATTAGACTATTTCTCCTCTCACTCTGAATTCAATTTTCCAATTTCCTAAGTTGATGTGTTCATAAGAATTGAAAGTAATTTAGTCAAATAAATGTTTAAGCATTTTGTGGTATAAAATAAAAACAAAACTGAATCCTGGGAAAATTATAAAGGGAGTACATATATAAATGCCCATAATAGAAGATTATTCTCCTTCATATTAAACAACAGTCCCCCGTAAAGCACATGAGAGATAAAACTCATCTTTATGTTTAGATAGAGCAGTGACCTATATAGTCCACTGTAAGGCTTACAAAAAGACATGCTGGCTCCAAATGACAGCCTCACTGGACTACCTTATTGTCACTGAATAAAGTTACTTTCTAATTCCTCTTAAAATGTATGGATCCTAAATGGGACACAGACTATGGATTTTAATAAAATCTCCAGAGATTTGGAAACAACACTTTAAAAGAAGGGAGAACGTACTACTGTTTAGTCTTTTCTTTTACATTACATCATTATCATCATCATCAGCAGCATTATTATTCACATAGATACACAGTTTCAGGAATAAAGGAAAATAATAATTTATCTCTACTAGATGGACTTAGCCATTTTGGTATATTTTTACTATTTTTTGCCTTTAATCTTTGTGTGTGTGTGTGTGTGTGTGTTTGTTTGTTTGCTTGTGTTTTTAGAGACGGCCAGTGTGTGTGTATAGGGGAGGGGCAGAGGGAGAGGGACACAGATAATCTTAGGCAGGCTCCCCTTCCAGCATGGAACTTGATGCGAGGCTTGGTCTCATGCCCTTGAGATCCTGACTTGAGCTGAAAGTCAAGAGTTGGATGTTTAACCAACTGAGCCAACTAGGACCCCCCTCACTTTTTTTAAATATACACTTAAATAATGAAGTTTTCAAAAAAGTTAGAAGAGTATATTTAAAAAAAAATACAAAGACTGCCTTTCATACATGAGCATTACTAATACCAGATAAGCACATTTGCAGAAATCTTTCTTTATATAAGATGCATTCATTGTAGGTTGCATTGTAGGATGCATGGAGAGAAAGAGAAAAATATAAATAGAGAAAATAGAGACGACACTAAAATAAAGTAAATATTGTGAAGGAGAATTACGTATCTCTGCGATGAAATCTGAGGGCTTTTAAAGGCCTCTCTTCTTCTCCTATAATGTTATCCTCAATTCTTTGCTCCTTTGTTCTTTGGATTATTATTTATATATTGCCTAAATTTCTAATATTTGTATTTGTCTTCTAAAATTTTCATAGATGTTTAATAACCATACTATATTTAAAATGATTTAGTAGTCACTGTTGGCCAGTTGCTTACTTTTCCATTTCTTTATTTTTCATCATCAGGTAAGACTAAGATTTAAAAATGTATATTTAAAAATATGCCATCAGGTCAAGGGCTTTTATGATACTAGTTCTTTCATGTTTAGAAATATCTATCTGTTGCCTTCATATTGCCAAAAAACTTGACTTGTATTGTATTTAGGTCAGGATTTTTCCATGAACTTTGAAGATTGTTCCACTGTCTTCCAGTAATAATAATGCTTTCTTTTTCTTTTTTTTTTAACATTTTATTTATTTATTTATTTATTTATTTATTTATTTATTTATTTATTTATTTATTTATTTATTTTGAGAGAGAGAGTGCAAGCTAGGGAAGGGGTAGGGGGGAAGGCCGAGAATCTCAATTTCTGAGCCCCAGGCTGAGATCATGACCTGAACCCAAACCAAGAGTCAGCCACTTAATTGAACCACCAGGAACCCCAACATTAATAATGCTTTTGATAATTTTGAGGTCATGTTTACTTTTTTCCTATTAAGTCATTGACTTTATTTGCCATGATGATTGAAAGATTATGTCTCTTAAGTCCAAAAGATTAACAAAATTATATAACTCATTGGAGAATTTTCTAAAACAAACATTTCTGAAATACCTATTTTTTTCCAGCTAGAAAAACTTCTAGAATTAAATTTATATATTTCCAATTTTCTGGGGTTTATTGCCTTTTATTATTTTCAAATTTAGATACATCAAATTTTCATATGCTACATGGCTTTTTATCTCACACCTTAAGTACCTTTATAATTGTTCTCACCTCTATCTTAAACCAGCATATTGATTATGATTATCTAAATCATTTTTCTTTAAAAGTAACTTGCTTCTTGATGATTCCTATTCTGTTTCTTCCTGGTTTTAATTAATTAATTCATGATACTTATTGGTCTATTTAATTTGATCTATTTTCTTTAAATTTTAAACTTTACCTTTTGCACACTGATTGTGAATATGTGTTTAATCTAGTTTCTGTCCATAGTTACATTACCAATTCTTTTTATTTTCTTCATGTTCCAATGGCTTTGTATTGACATTATATTTACTCTGATATGATGTGAAGGATTTGATTTTGTCTTACTGAATATGAAGTTAGTTTTTATCTTCCCTTCATCCTAGAGATAAGAACTGAAAAATACACATTCTTTCCATTGTTTTGAATAATATAAACCAATGGTGGATATGGAAGTAGGAAAAGAACTTGGGGAGGACAAGGGACAGAATTTAGTAATAAATGTATATAATCTTTGTTATAAAATTTGATTTATATGTTCTTATGAGATGTTATATGTATCACATCTGTAGTTCACCGACAAACTAAATGCTGTGTGTAATTATGTGTATAAATACTATCCTCACAACGTGCTGCCCTTGGTTTTGTAACATCTCTCAGTTTAACGTGCAGAAACAGAGCTGTCTTCTTTTCCCCCCCTACTGGGGTGAATCTATACTGTTGTCAGTTTACTTCTCTTTTAGGTTTCTTTCCTATGGAAATTTTTACCACTACTAGATATGAAAAGGAAAACATAAGTAAATATAAAGATAACCCATCATATTTGTAGGTGATGCCAAAATGTTCAAAGAGATTGTATAAGTTTCTACCTCTATCAGCAATACTTGAGAATTTATTTACATTGTCCTGTATTCTAACAACACTTGACATTTTCAGACTTTTTATTTTGCAAATCTAATGAATGTACAATGATACTGAATTGTGATATTGTAGCTTGCTGATTATTAGTAAATTTGAACATATTTTACATATACATGGTCTACTTGTATATGCTTCTCTTTCAGAAATCCATTATAAATTTTGTGTATTAATCTTTTAGTGGCTTATCTTTTTCCTATTGACGTGTTGTATTTCTCAACACATTATGGATAAAAAGGCTAGTTTTTCACTTCTTTATATAGTCCTTTAATGAATATGATTATTAATTTAAGTATACTCAAATTTGTTGATACTTTGTTATTATTTTTATACCTTTTGAATGTTGTTTAGGAAATCCTACCCTGAAGTTTTAAATATATTCTCTTATAATCTAAAAAGTTTATACTTTTTGTACTTGCGTAATTAATCCACTTGGAACATGGTACGAGATAAGGGATTATTTTCTTTTCTACGTATGTAGTATAGAGGGTTGAATTGTGCTCCCCCAATCCCAAATATATGTGCAAGTATTAATCCCTGAAACCTATGAATGTGAACTTATTTAGAAAAAAAGGGTCTTTGTACATGCGATTAAGGATATTGAGATGAGAACATTCTGAATGAGTCTGATTCTTAAATTTAATGAGTGTTATTTTAAGAGAAGAGAAAGGAGAAGACACACAAAGGGAAGGCCATGTGAAGATGGACAGAGGTTGTGTTTATTCTGCTGCAGGCAAAGAACACCTGGAGCCAACAGACACTGGAGGAAAAGGAAGGATTGTCTTCTAAGCCTTCAGAAGGAGTGTGGCCCTGCCAACCCCTTCTGACTTAAGCTGTAAGTTTGTGGTAATTCATTATGGCAGTTGTAGAAAATTCACAGATACCTAATGCCCCAGCACCATTATCGAAAAGTCCACTTTTTCCTTACATATTTTTCTATATTTGTCAAATATCAAATGCCCTTATGTGCATGAAACTGTTCCTCTTCTGTCCAACACCTCTAGTCTTCCTGCATAACATGATGTCTATGTACAAGATCATAAAGGATTGATAAAAGAACTCCTGGAACTAATAAGGCAATATAGCAAAGTCAGAGGAAGCAAGCTTTGATAGAATAATGGTTGTTTAGTGATGTCTATGCCCTAGTCCCTGGTACCTATTATTTTACCTTAAAAAAAAAAAGACATTGAAGAGGTAATTTAATTAAGGTTTTTATTTTTATTTTATTTTACTTTTTTTTAATTAAGGTTTTTAAAATAAGAAAATTATCACAAAGGACCATATAAGAAAGAGGTAGGAGGGTCAGTCTGAGAAACGAGATATGATGATGAAAACAGAGGTTAGAGAGTGGGAGAGAAATTTAAAATTGTGACACTGTTGACTTCAAACACGATGGAAGGGGCACCTGGGTGGCTCCGTAGATAAGCATTCAGCTCTTGGTTTTGGATTGTCATGATCTCAGGGTCATGAAATCAAGTCCTGCATCTTTCTGTCTCTCTCAAGTAAATAAGTGAATAAAAAAATACAGTGGAAGGGGCCCCAAAATATCAAGGAACAACTGGACTTTGAAATCTATACATATATACACCATGTATGACAACACTCACACAAAGACTGAAATCTAAAAAATAATGTGTATATGTGAGAAACTTAAAATTCTGATGGAAGAAACCAACAGACACTTGAATAAATGGAATAGAAGATTCAACAGTGTTAAGAGGTAAATTCTTTTAAACTTTATTTACAGATGTTATGCAGTTCCAACCAAAATGCTAGCAAGTGATTGTGTAGATAGCAACAAACTGTTTCTAAAGTTTATGGGAGGAAAAAAGACCTAGAATAACCAACACATTACTGAAGAAGGAGAATAAAATTGGAGGACTCCCCTATGCAGTTTTAAGTCTTGCTACGCTACGCAGCTGCCTAATCAAGAGAGAATGATACTGGCAAAAATATAGACACATAGATCAAAGGAATATAATAGCTCAGAAACAGACCTACACAAAGATAATCAACTGTTTTTTGACAAAGGAGCAAATATAATGGTGAAAGTATGGTGTTTTCAATAAATAGTGCTGAAACAGTTAGATGTTCACATGCAAAAAAAAAAAAAAAGAACCTAGAAACAGATATTACATCTTTCACCAAAATTAACTGAAAATGGATGATAGACTTAAATGTAAAATGCAAAATTATAAAACTTCCAGAAAAAAACATAGAAGAAGTTCCTATGATTTTGGTTATAATCTTTTAGGTACAGGGTTAAAAGCATGACTGATGAAAGAAATAGTTGATATATTGGACTTGGTTAAACTTAAATCTATTCTTTGAAAGATTATGATGAAAGAAAGACAAGACATGGACAGTAGAAAATATTTCAAAACACATATCTGATAAACGGCTGGTATCACCAAATTATAAAAAGAACAAAACAAGAGTAATGACACTGACAGCTCAAATTAAAAACTTCTATAAAAAACCAGGGCACTTCAGCCAGGAAGATACACAAATGGCAAATGAACATTTGGAAGGGTGCTAAATACCATGCATCATTAGGAAATAGAAGGTAAAACAATGAGATACTGCCACACACCTATTAGAATGGCTATAATCCCAAATGTGATATAATAAAATGCTGGTAAAGGTGTAGCACAACAGGAACCTTCTTTCATTGCTGGTGGGGTTGCAAAATTCTATAGTCACTCTGGAAGGTAGTTTGGCAGTTTTGTACAATGCTAAAGATAATCTTACCATGTAATCCAGAAACTCTACTTTTTGATATTTACCCAATTGATTTGAAAGCTTGAGTCCACACAAATACCTGCACAGAAATGTTTATGGGAGCTTTATTAATAATGACCAAAAACTGAAAGTAACCAAGATGTCTTTATTTTTAAGGTTTTACTTACTTTTTTGAGAGAGAGAGAGAGAGCAAGAGAGAGCATGAGAAGAGGGGAGAGGCTGAGGGAGGAAAAGCAGACTGCCCATTGGGAAGGGAGCCAGACATGCGGGGCTCAATCCCAGGACCCCTGAGATCATGACGTGAGCTGAAGGCAGGCTCTTAACTGACTGAGCCATCCAGGTGCTCCTGAAGATGTCTTTCACTAGGTGAATGGATAAACATATTGTGATTCATTCACAATAGAACATTATTCAGTGATAAAAAAGAAATGATCAAACTACAGAAAGATGTGGATAAGCCTAAATGCATAGTGTTAATTGAAATATCAGTAAAAAGTGATCAATGATTTCAATAACATGACATTCTTGAAAAGGCAAAATTAATATGGACTATAAAAATATCAGTCTTTGTCAGATGTTCAGCAGAATGGGAGGGAGGGTTGACCAGTGAAACAGGACATATGTAGGATGGCAAAATAGTCCTCCAATGTATGTGACACATTTGTCAGAAATCATTGAATTTGACAGAACAAAGGGCAAAGTCAATGCATACACACATTTAAAACAATCATGTAGAGAGTTGGGGAAGTCCAAGAATGAAATGCAGAATGTACCAAAACAGTCTGACAATATCACAAATGTATGAAATAATCTCACTGAAGAAGATGAGGGGGGAAGTTGCTGGTCAAAGTAACTTTGAAAATGAGTGGAGTTTGTAAAATGAAAGACCAAAGAAAACTGCACCTAAGTATTATAATCTAATTGATAAAGTTGCATCTGACAGAAGTATAGGTTAAAAATTCTGGCCCTTTTATATGTGTATACTGAAGATGAACAATTAACTAAATGGATGGCAGACTGTAGAAATCAGGTTTCATTCCTTGAGTGGGAGTTTACGGATAATTAAGTGGAGGAGGCTAGAATGATCCATGTTTTATTTAAAAACAAAATGACATGTTTTCCCCCTTATTTGTATATTAGTTACTATCACAGAGTAAGAATTACTTCTCAACTTAGTGGTTTAAAACAATGATATCTATTATCCCACAGTTTTTGGGGGCCAGGAATCTGGCTACAGCACAGGTGAGGATTAAAGCTCAGAATCTCCCACAAGGTGTCAGCCAGGCTGAGATCATCTCAAGTTTCACCGGGACAAAATCTACTTTAAAGCTCACTTGTGTGGCTGCTAGCAGGATTCAGTTTCTTTAAGCCTTTGATTTAGGATTTCAATCCCCTACTAGCTTTTGGCTGGAGGCTACCCTCAGTTCCTTGCCACACTGATACTTCATAGCGCAGCTCACAACATGGCAGCTTAAGTATGTTAGATGTAACCCTGGATTACTACATCTATATGTACATGACTTGTGATTCACCTGTGTTAAAAAAAATAAGCAAGTTATTATATATGTTGTTTTTAAACATAGAAAAGGGAATCTTATACACTGTCTATATAAATGTGCATACAATTAAATAAACCTATGAAAAATTGTTAAGAGATACACATCAAAAAACTCGAAATGGATGAAAGACCTCAATATGAGGCAGGAATCTATCAAAATCCTAGAGGAGGACATAGGCAGTAACCTTTTTGACATCGGTCACAACAAAAAGGAAACAAAAGCCAAAATTAGCTTTTGGGACTTCATTAAGATAAAAAGCTTCTGCGTAGCAAAGGAAACAGTTAACAAAACAAAAAGGCAACCCATGGAATGGGAGAATATATTTGCAAGTGACACTACAGACAAAGGGCTGATATCCAAGATCTATAAAGAACTTCTCAAACTCAACACCCAAAAAACACATAATCATGTCAAAAAATGGGCAGAAGACATGAACAGACACTTCTCCAAAGAAGACATACAAATGGCCACCAGACATGAAAAAATGTTCATCATCACTAGCCATCAGGGAAACTCAAATCAAAAGCACATTGAGATACCACCTTACACCAGCTAGAATGGCCAAAATCAACAAGACAGGAAACAAGTGTTGGAGAGGATGTGGAGAAAGGGGAACCCTGTTTCACTGTTGGTGGGAATGCAAGTTGGTGCAGCCACTTTGGAAAACAGTGTGGAGATTCCTCAAAAAATTAAAAATAGAGCCACCCTATGACCCTGCAATTGCACTACTGGGTATTTACCCCAAAGATACAGATGTAGTGAAAAGAAGGGCCATATGTACCCCAATGTTCATAGCAGCAATGTCCACAATCGCCAAACTGTGGAAAGAGCCAAGATACCCCTCAACAGACGAATGGATAAAAGAAGATGTGGTCCATATATACAATGGAATATTACTCAGTCATCAGAAAGGATGAATACCCAACTTTTGTATCAACATGGACGGGTCTGGAGGAGATTATGCTGAGTGAAATAAGTCAAGCAGAGAAGTCAATTATCATATGATTTCACTTACTTGTGAAACATAAGGAATAAAATGGAGGACTGTAGGGGAAGGAAAGGAAAAGTGAACTGGGCTAAATCAGAAGGGGAGACGAACCATGAGAGACTGTGGACTCTGAGAAACAAACTGAGGGTTATGGAGGGGAGGGGGGAGGGAGGATGGGTGAACCTGGTGGTGGGTATTAAAGAGGGCATGTATTGCATGGAGAACTGGGTATGGTGCATAAACAATGAATCTTAGATCACTGAAAAAAAAACAAAACAAACAAAAAATGATATTTATCTTGATTAAAAATATTAAAAGATACACATCAAAGTGTAAATATTGATTAGATTGGACTAATTTTCAACATTTTTCTTAATTGAATGATGGATATTGCAACAGAGATTCTCATAATGTTACTTTCTTCCAGAAGGATTTAATTTTCTTATTGCAGTCAGGTAATATATTCATTCATAATCCTGATCTAGTAGAGGCTGGTATACTTCTGATTTACTTCTAAGGCATAACTTTCTGGTGTCATCCTTGATTTGATCCAAGGCTCAATCCTTTCAAATGCATTTTTTTTTTTTTACATCATGCTTGAGAGTATTGCATTCTCTGTTTATGTTTTAGTATTAGTTTTTCTACTGTTGCCTAAAAGTTACCAAAGATTCACAGCTTAAGTAATACACATTTATTCAACAGTAAGAAATCAAATTACCCAACCAAATTATAGGTGAAGAGACACCACAGCAAAGAAAGTGTACAGTTGTACAGTAAAAATAATGGCTACCCAAAGATGGTCATTTCCTACTTCCTGAAATCTGTAAATATGTTTCCTTATTTGGCAAAAGAGACTTGCAAATATGAATAAATTAGGGATCACGGGATGGGGAAATTATTCTAGACTCTCTGGGCAGGATCAATGTAATTACCAGTGTTCTCAAAGGAAGAGAGGCATGGGTGTCAGAGTCAGAGAAGGGGATGTGAAGAGTGATGTGATTGGTGACAGAGATCACTACCTAAGGAATGTGGGTAGCTTCTAAAAGCTGGAAAAGTCGGGGAAATGGATTTTCCTCTAAAGCTCCCAGAAGAGATGCAGCTTGGCCAACACCTTGATTTTAGCCACATAAGGCCCATTGTAGACTTATCTCCAGAACAGGAAGATAACAAATTCATGCTGTTTTAAGTGACTATATTTGTACTAATTTGTTACAACAACAATAGGAAATGCATGCATACTCCTTCCAGGATCTTGGAGCCTCAAGCCCTGCTTTTCTTCATAAGTCTCAATCTCAATTTCTTCCTTTCTTGCCCTCTCTCTGTACTTTATGTAATGTTTTACATGTTCTCATCAGAAGGTTTGTCAAATACTACCGACTCCTTCATACTGGAAGTGGAAGTCTCAAACTGACTGAATATCCACAAATCATTCATCCCATAATCTTTGTAATATAAGTTTCCCCATTCAGCTACCAAATGAGGATCATAATAGATACTTTACTACGTGATAACGTGGATTATGTAGGTTCAAGCATTAAACTGCTTCACAACCATCATCATAGAGATATAAACGTNTTATGAGGATCATAATAGATACTTTACTACGTGATAATGTGGATTATGTAGGTTCAAGCATTAAACTGCTTCACAACCATCATCATAGAGATATAAACGTTGAGAGGTTAGTTTTGCAGTTAGGCTCCTCAGTGAAGTAACACAACTGTTTTGAAGCTTGGAAAGTTAAAACACATGCCTCTGTATGATTAAAAAAGAAGTCTACCTTCTCATTGCCCTCAAAAGATATTTATGAAGAGGTGGAAACAAAACTAAGAATCTAAAAAACACAAAGAATATTATAAAATATTAGGGAACCTTCAACATGAAAGACTGATAACGTGATTAGATTCTGCAGTAATGTAAAGGACGTCATTGTGACAAATCTCTTTGGAAAATGGGTCTTTCTCTACATTGAGAGCATATACTTTTTGTATTTGCAATTTTTGTCCTATTTTGAATTTTATCATATAAAATCAATGTACTATATGCTTCTTGAGGAAAAAGACAGTAACTTTAAACATGCTAAATTATTGCATATATAATTGAAGGTTTTAATAAATGATGATTGAATTAGGTAAAACCACAAAATTCAATACATATGAAAACTAGTAATTTAACTTAGTACCATTTTAATAGTAAAGTAATTTTTATAGTCCTGCACTTTGAAAATTAGTAGTCCATGTATGATGTAGATTAGAACCAGAAAATTTAAATAATGTGAATATAACAGTTCCCTGCCAAGCTGGATAACAGAGAATTTATTATAATTGAGAGGAACAAGTTTGTAGGTGGACACTCAAGAACATGCCAATTTTCTCTTCTCAACTGACCTATTTCCTTCTGTGGTCCTTTATCTAACAAAGGCATGTTACATTTTCTTATAACTAGAAATACATAAAATAAACTATTCAAAGTTTCCCTATGAACGAATTTTCATGCAAACATGTATATAGACAGGCACAGGGAGAGAGAGAAAGAGTAGGTTTTGATTCTTTCTAGAGATCATTTAAAAATTATTATTTGATTATGTGGTATTTTGTAAAATATCCCCCATTAACATGTCACGTTATGTACTCATGGTTGCTACTACCTACCTATGAGGAAGTAATAGTTAGCTTTTTCTGTATTTTATAGCTGTATTTAATTTATCTGCACTCCAATGTTCATATGACTGTACTCTGCCCAAGTGCAAAATTCTGTCCGAACATGCATCCTTTAGCATCAAATACTCTTAAATCGTGACTATAAGTCTGATCATTCTTTGCTAGGGCCATTATATCAATTTGTCTCTTATTAATTTCTTATTTATGTAATGTATATTTATATAATTTAAAAAATTCTTCCTGAAGTCTCCCATTTGTCCCTTGATATAGACACATTCATATATGATTAATGTTTTGATTACAGATCTCTCTACCAAGGTAACTATCATTTTAAAAAATAAAAATCTATGCATTACTCTTTCCTTTGAGATTATGACTAAAGTCATTTTACTTGTAATTCCACCTGTTCAAGTGGTAAAAATTCTGAGTCTCATTGTATTACCAACGAGGTTTAGTTTATGAACAAGAAATCTCTTTATATGAGCTGTTGTTGCCTGGCAACATCTGGAGAAAGCTATCTGTGGAGCTAGTAAAAACACCAAGTGCAGCATTGTCTGGTAGGGCCCATTATATCCTATATTTTCTGAATAAGTTTGCAATACAGATGGCTTTCATAGCATAATTTCGAAATCTGGGCAATAAGATTTTGATTATTAAATTGCAATAGGGTTCACTTCTCCACGATAAGATACAGAGAGTAAGAATGTTCTTCAATTTTATTTAATTCCCTTAAATTCAGTAAAATATGTGAACATTGGTTAAAAACATCTACTCTATGGAAATGCCATTTGCATTGACATTTGGAAAGCTTAAAAACCTGACACAAGTTGTGTACATTTGTTGCAATAGAAAATAAAATGACACTTGGAAATACCTTTTCAAAAGCATTTAAATCATTAGAATTAGAGGGTCATAAGGGACCTTAAGAGATTGATTAACTCATCCTTTTGCCATCTGGTATGAATACATATTCTGTTCTATACAGATGAATACAGATTCTGTTCTATAAAAAATCCAAAAAGAGCATTCATCCTCTTGTTTTACAATCTCTTTTAACAACAAATTTAATATGAAATTTTCACCAGTAATATCTTGTAATAGCTAACTTCAAATTTAGAAATGTAAATTTATTGCTATGCTCCTACCTATGTATTGTGTATCATATATGACATCTGCTTGGGAGGTATAGAAAGAACTTCATATAAGAGAGAATATTTGAAATGTACCCAGAATTAAGTGTGGCAGAGAGCATTTACTAAGACTTGTTTTCTTCATTTTCCTATGCACACAGCTACCTTATACTGTCAGACTTCATTGAAATCAATTGTAACCGTATAGCTGAGTTGTTGACGATGTAATGAGAGGAAAAAAATGATAATGTACAACTTCAGGTCTGGCCCATAAAACCCTCCACATTCCTTTCCTCTCCACTGACTTGATGCAGATGAGCTTGGTAAGCTTGGAAGTCATGAATTAAAAATGGAAGAACCATAGGACTGAAAGAGACTGGGTTCCTGAATTACCTTGTATAGGAAAGCTGTCTTCCAAGCTGGGGCACCTGTTTGGAGGCTTACCAGGAACCAGCATTAACACTTGTGTTAAACCACTGACATTTTGGGTTTTTTCTTGCACAGCAGTTGCCTTAATGTGGCCTTATTTAACATCTGTAGAAAGGATTTGGACAGAAGACACCTACGTGGGGAGAGAGGGCTAGACAAAAGATGGGTTCAGCACAGCATGACAAAGGTGCAGAAGCAGGAGAGCACAAGACATACGTGTGGAATATCAAGCAGTCTAACTTTAGTATTAGATAGTTGTAGGGGATAATGGAAGGTGATAACAGAATAAAGAATGTGTACTGGGACTATATTTTGAAAGGGTTCAAGTATCACACTGTCGTCCTTGACATGATTTGGGAAGTAATGGGGCTTATAATAAAGGCTCATCAGCAAAGGAAAATGCACAATTTGAATTGTAGTATATGACTATTCATCTAGCAGCTATAAATAACATGATTTAGAAGAAGGGAGTAATAAAAATTTTTGCAATAATAATCACAAAATAAGACCACGTAATGTGAATAGACTAAGCAAAGGAATATGGTGTTGTAGAGATAGGATTCCTAAGTGTAATAATTATTCAGATATGAAGGTATAAGGAATAATAGCAATATTAGTAATTATATAAGGGGATACTTATGTTTTCACTACTGACCATTTTATATAGGTTATCTCCCCTAATCATCACAAAACCCTAAAAAATAAACTTCCCACTATCTTGTAGAAAGAATACAATTTAGAGAGGGTTAGCTCATAGGCAAAAGTCCTATTAGTTGTAAATGGAATAACCAGGATTTGAAAGAATCTAATGTTAGGCCCTAGGCTCTTAACAAGTGCAATCTCAAATCCAGATTATGAGAAGTATGAAAAGCCATTTACTGATATGTAAGAGAAAGTGGTGCTCACTCAATTGACATCAGCTTGTTTAGTAAATTTTTATATTGATATCATTTTGAATTCATAGACAAATTGCAAGAATAGTACAAAAAATGTCAATACACCCATTATCCGAATTCACCAGCTACTTATACTATACACAAAATATATGGAATTTCTTGTCTTTTTTTTCCATTTGTTAAGAGTAAAATGACTAGTATATTTATATACTGGCACCAGAAGCTGGCTGGAATTTCAATTTGTGCTTGACCTTTCAGAAAGACTTCCGAAAGAAATAATGGTATGGAATAAATTAGTCTAGACAGAGATTGGTAAAATTGGTAAAATCAATCAGATTCCTGAGTGAGAAGGTAGAGAGAAACAAAAAAAGGATAATTTACTAGAAATAGGATAACACTGTGTAATAAATGTCCAGAGAAGAAAAAATTACAAACATGTAGTCATAAGGTTAAATTTAAGAAAGATCAAGAGATCTACAAAAGGTTAGATTTAATATTCAGAAGGTCTTCAGTGACCTTCAATACAACATTTTAGGTAGCATACTGAAAAAGAAACTAAATTATGAAGGTTAAGGGGAATAATCCGTGAGGAAAATGAAAGTAAATAGAAGAAAAGTGTTGTGCATGTCATAATAATTACAACTTTTAATTTTCTCTCCTAGGATCTTGCTATTCATATTCTTTTCTTTCATCTAGGAGGCTTCTGGGTCAAAATTTTTCAAAAACACTGCAGTGGCCAGGCAGGGAGTTTGGGGTGGGGTTGTACATGATAGTGGCCTTCCCAAGGATCATCTCCTCAATCTGCAAGGGGCCAGGCTGAGGCAAAGGGATGATTCATCTTTCTAGGACCATAAGTCTCTGGATGACCCATTAATGCCTGGTGAGGGTGGTGCAGAGGCTAAAGTTGGGCAATTTTTTAAGAGCAGATTCCCTTCTGTGTAATTGAGCAAGATGGAGTTTGGCTCACATATTTTACTACCTGGGTACTAAACTCAGGAATGGAACTCTGAATCTGAACCACATTGGTGATATTTGGAACATAAATATAAGCATATGTATGGATATAATTTATGAGTTTATTTATGTGTATGTGGGCAGGTATGCATACTTTACCTTGCATTGTGACTCCAGTTGAGAGAACACTTTTATTTTCTACATTTGAAGTCAGTGAATTCATCATGACTTAGATGAACAAATTCTGTTTCACTTAAGAAAAAATTTATAATTTCAGTTAAATGCATTCAATTTCCCTTGTAGGTTCATTTTGCCTGAATTTCCTTTATCCCAAGGATTATTTCTATGAGTAATATAAAAAAGAAAAGCAACTTTGCAGATAAAAGCTGAAAAGACTTGAAGAGACTATTGCTCCTTATAAAAATATCACAGCAAGATTTTCTGACTTATAATAATAGCAATATTAATAATAAATTTGGTGGAACATGAGATCCTTTCCCTCATCTGGTTATGTTTTTGAAAAGAAGACTGTATCCATATTGCCTCCATAATTATTAGGCTAAAGATATTTTCTAAATTATTTTTTGCTTCAGTTTCCTTATGTTTAAGTGGAGACAATATTTATAGCTAATTCCTAGTGTTACTGAGAGGTTAAACATCACATTTTGGAACAGTGTCTTCTGCCATCTCCAGTCTATGATAATCTCCTTCCTGAGCAGTAACCAAAACTCAAGAATAGGTTATCTACTACCCATACTGGTAACACTAGTAATGCCTGTCTTAAAATCACATCTCAAGAAGGCTAATCCACTTTGCAAAAGGGAACCAGTGTGAAATTTTACTTACATTTATTTATTTAAATTAACATATACATTTTTCCTTCCTTCAATGTGTGTGTTTATTTCTCCCTCCCCACCATAAAATGGAAATCACACAAGCTATAAAAATTATTTCTTATTTTATAATCTTGGATAGGTTATAATAGTGATATTGAAAGTATCTTTAAATTATCACCCCGTGATATTATCACCTTGTGAACTATCACCTCTGGACTAAAAAACAATGGCATCTGACTCACACTCCTATGAACCCCAGAGAGGAGGGTATTCAATGCACATGTTTACTTAGTGCTTCTCCTCCATGAAAATTCATTTTAAGAGCTCTCCTATTAGAATGAAAGAATGGTAGTAACACCTAACACAGTGTCCTGAGCATCGCAGGTCATCTTTAGTTTTAAGAGTTCAGTTTTGATGATTGTGTCTGTTTACTTATTTAAAACTGTGACTAGGGAAAGGGAATGCACCCCAAACAGCTGACCAGGTTTTCTCCCAGATTTTCTTTCTTCTTTCCCTTTCCATTTTCCCTCACTACCTTCCTTCCTTCCTCCTTATTTCTTCCTACTTCCTCCCCTGCCCTTTTTGTTTGAAGGCACAACCTTAGTCTGAGGACTGAAACACTGAAAATAAGTCACCTTTATCCTATGCATTAGATAGGGAAAGATTTTTAGTCTTTCTTGTTAATACTGGTTCTGCACATTAAAGTATGGGCATGACTGTTAAATATTGAAAGCCTAAGAGATGAAATTTCATTGGAAAAAAGTCTCCTCTCACTCTCTATATTTAAAATGTATTTAACAAATGTAAAAACTAGATGTCAACACTTAATAAGGATACAGAAAACTACTTACAATTAGTCAAAATTTTAATTTCAAATGCATTTTAAACTACAATAATTTGAAAATGAATTTTATTATTTGACACAACTTGCAAATAAAAAGAATATTGGTAAGTTAAAATGTTCTAGTAAAAATGTTTATTATATAATAATAATATTATATATAATATATCTGAATATGAATTATGAAAATATGTTAGATGTTATTGATCCCTTAATGCATAATGGTTGCTCTCAGGTCATCAAACTATAATTTGTTGAATTCTTTCCTATAGGTTTAAACCCCCAAAGGTCAGAATATTTATAGCATATTTATTGCAAAGTGGCAAGTTATCTTGATAATACCATGTTGAAATTCCGCTAACATTCCTTTCATGCAGCGACTCTCATTGGGATTAACATATGTCACAATTCAAAAACCTAAACAGAATTCTATTTAAACCTACTGGTTCTGAAGGAGAAAGTATTCAGGTGTTTATTTGTAGCACTTCTGGGAGAAATGCCAAACCCTTAGAACATTAGTATTCCTGCAACTCTACATTTTCTTTCTAGAAATTGTCCTTCTGGAAAATGTACAATAGTGTTAAAATGTTAGGTAACTAGACCACCTACGTGGTCATATGCATGATGATTTACTGACAGATAAGAAAAATAGATGAACAGGTGAGCAGTAAACATTTAATATAAAAGGAAAACGTAATCTTATTGTGTTTTTTAAATTTGTATATATGTACTTCAGGATAATTTTGTTGCCCTTATGATTTAAATATTTAGATTATTACTAATACTAACATTAATAATAAAAATACCAAATCTGACTATATGTCATACATATTATATCCATCCCCTACTTTATGGCTATATAATGCCTAGGAAGTAAATTAACCCATCTACTGCATGGTATAAATACTATCATCTTAAACAACAAGGCTCATCCAGAAAGATNTTAATACTAAAATTAATAATAAAAATACCAAATCTGACTATATGCCATACATATTATATCCATCCCCTACTTTATGGCTATATAATGCCTAGGAAGTAAATTAAACCCATCTACTGCATGGTATAAATACTATCATCTTAAACAACAAGGCTCATCCAGAAAGATGAGGGGATTGAAGTTTCTAAACAGATGAGGGATTGAAGTTAAAGTGAATGGATATACAGAATAAAATAATCTGGGGTAAATTATATGACTAGAAAGAGGTGAGAAAATGAGATGATTCAGTGAGACTAAAGGCTGTTTTGGAAGGCAAGACATAAATAATTTGAGGTACTGGGAAATCTGTTGGTTTTGTGTGTGTATTACCAGGTGTATCTGTAGGTATAAAAGCAGGGAGAAAAAAATATAATTGAATACATTTTTATATTATAATCTCCTTATAAGTTATTAAACTTGTTTATGATTATTTTTTTATTTGAGTATAGCTGACATGCAATAATTTGCTGATGTTTAAATGAACTGTGAGCTCCTCTAATTCATTCACTGAGTTCTTTCAATATTCTTTTATGTTTGCCAATGCCTGCCCAGTGCCTGACACTTACAAATTGATGTTTAACCCTCCTTTGCAAAGTGAGACTGAACCAAGAATCAAAGGACAATTTCAATGGTAATAAATGACACAGAAAAGAGAATTTTGTGCTCCGAGAGATTACAGCTTTTAAGAATCATAGAGATAAAAATATNCGACACAGAGAGAAAAGAGAATTTTGTGCTCCGAGAGATTACAGCTTTTAAGAATCATAGAGATAAAAATATTTTGCTTGAGAATGGGATATGGCCATACTGTTAAGCAACTAATGTGAACAAAGTCTTGTCATTAAATTTTTAAGGTCTCAAAGGAGTAAGAGGAGGAATGGTATTTATTGAGTATCTATTTTTAGAGAGGTGCTAAGGCTCTGCCTGCACTTCATTTACTCATCACATCAACTAAACAAGCTAAGTATTAATTCTATTTACGTATATGCAGAAAAGGCTGATAGACTTACACAAGTTTCTAAATACAATGTACCTAGTTTTTGTTGAAAATAGTGAACTTGAAACAGTCTACCTATCTACAGTGACATGTAAATATATTCTTTATGTTTTTCTCTTGATAATATGTCAGGTTTTGACTTTGAGCTTGAACATCCTTAAGTTCCTCAATTTAAAATTAGATCTTCAAATGTTGTACTCCTAAAAATATTTTTTTTATTGTAACATGTAACCACAGGTGTTCCAAGCCTACTAATAGATTGAGCATTGGAAATTAGTCTCATAATTACTCAAGGTGGAAAAAATCTTTTCAAAGCTATATTATATTGAAATTGACTTGTCACTTCATCTTCTTTCCTTGCACTTGGGTAAAGCCCTAATGAATGCATTTTGGAAATGGATTTCCCACAAGAGCTATTCTCATTCATTTGTCACAGAAAAAAAAAAGCTAGAAAATATCCAACTTAAACATCTGCTTTATGTTGAAGATAAAATTCAGTCAAATAAATTTTGCTTTTCTTTTTTGCACATTTGATCATATTTCTAAATGGAACCTGAGGAATTAAAGTTACTTTCTAGCCAGATCTAACATTTTAAACATTTTTCTCTTCATACTCTGAATTGGTTATAATTTCTAAACCATTGTGTATGTGTGTATGCACATAAGTCTTCCACTAATGGGTTATAGAAACTGTAGTCCACTTTATATAGAGTGAACTGATTTTTAAATTGGTATGTCTTTGATTCACTTCTTAATCATTAAAGAGCCCTTAAAACATTGCAATCACAGGATAGTTATTTCCTGACCAGCAATTATGCTTTTAATTCTTTCGGTCAATGGTGGCTGAAGTTTTGTTCTTATTATGCTCCTGTGCCCTCAAAGCAGGTTGATTCATTTTCATTTTTTACTAGCTTATTTTCTTCATTCTTCAAATACAGTTTTAAAATGCAAAGAATTTTTCAAGCATCTTATGAAAGCACTCTAGAGACAGGCAAGTTTCCTAGGCTTAATAAACTCTATTCAGTGAAGTTTCTAGGGAAATAAATCTTTGGGGGTTTCAGACAGTTGATGAACCATTGTGAAAGCATTAGCACCTGCTTTCACACTGTATGTAAAGTGTCCCTGCATTTGTGCTGCATTTGCCAAAGGCAAGAACAGTTATATATATATATATATATATACACACACACACACACAAGAAAAATATCCTTAAGACTATTATCAAAAGTGGTTTAGTGCTCATATTTTTGTCTTCCTTTCTAAGAAGAAAACAACCCATGGTTATGTTATATAGAATATCCTTTAAGCTAACTTTTAACATATAGAAAACTTCGTTTTCAACGGATGGCTTTATTCCCTGGGATAAAATATTTACTCAGGGCCTGTAAAGCGAGTGAGAGGCATACCCCTGCTGTTGTAGGAAACTAGGGGGCTCTCTGAAAATCAGGGCTCCCAGTTTTTCTGTCTTCTGAGGAGCCTGTGGGTGGTAGGACTCCTGACATCTCCTGAGAGCTGGCTTCAGGAGAAGAGGCGTCGTTGTGTTGGAAAGGGCCGCAGCATTGTGGCCCCCTGGATCCCTGCTAGTGATCTGGTCTCTATTTAGACTATCCAGACGCTGGGACCAGCTAAGGGCGCCCCAGCCCATAGAATCGCGTGTCACGTACCTATACAGTTCACACCTGCCACACCGGCCTGAGGAACCTTCCTCCTGGGGCTTAATGGGACCCCACGCTGCGTTCCTGATGAGATATCTGCAAAAGTCCTAAGAGTCAGACCCGTTTTGACCCGGCTATCGGTACTGGTACCAGACTCATGCTTTCTGGTAAACAGGGCTCCTAACCGAGTCTCTTCTGAGGAACACCTCCCCCCCAACATGTGGTTTGTGATCCCATGAGAAGGGCCTTTGTTTTGAAAGTGTGGTGGGCTGAAACTCAGGCCCCTTACGCCTTTCTCTCCCTACTTGCTGCCCTTGTAGCAGGTCCTCAGTTTACCCCCCACCACAATGTGAAGCAGCAGAATGCACCTAGAGGGTTCCAGTGAAGCGGGATCTGAGTGCACAATCTAGCCACTCTGACCAGAACCCAGCCCATGGGCAACTTTCCCTGCGTTTGAAGTGAAGAAACGTGATTAATCTTAATAATAACAACAAAACAAAACCAACAAAACCCCCCAGAACTAGGCATAACAGATTCAAACTGCAAAATCAAAAAAGAAAAAGAGAAAATCTTGAAAGAAACCAGAAAAAAGAAATTAACCCATAAAGGAACAAGGATAAGAATCACAGTGATCTTACTATAAACGATCGAAGTGAAGACATAGCAGAGTGAAATATTTAAGCATTAAAAAGAAAAATAAACATTAATCTAGAATTCTATATCTAGTGGAATTATACTTTGAAGAGGAAAAAGAATAGATATTGTCCCAGGCAAACAAAATCTAAGGGAGTTCATTGCCTGAAGACATGTTCCACAAGAAATTTAAGTTTTCAGATGGAAGAAATACAGTAAGAAATTGGAATCTCTATAAAAAAGAAAGTGTGTTGAAGAAGAAATAAATGAAGGTAAGATACAATCTTTTATTTTTCAGTCTTAATTGGTCTAAAAGATAACTATTTAGATTAACAATAGCATCACTTTATTCAGTGATTAAATATATGCATAAATTAAATGAAGAACTACCCAGTTGTAAGAGGTGGGACTAGGATGGAGTAATTGAGAAATAAGTTTATGGGGTTCCTACACTATGCTAGAAATATTATAATGTATTTGAAGGTTGGTTTAGAATAGTTAAAAAATAAGCATTTTAAATTCAAGGAAACTACTATAATCATTTTTAAAGATAATTAATAAAGTCTATAAAACGTAACAATGTAAAATGTTCAATTAAAACCAGTGAAGGAAGGAAAAGAGAGTCTAAGGAGCAAAGAACAAATGCAACAAATAGAAACTACTTGCAAACATAGTTGATATTAATCTAACTATATCAATAATTATATTAAATCTGAAAGGCTTAAAAATACAAATTAAAAAACAAATATTTAGAGTCAATAAAAATGAGAATAAAAATAAACAAGACCCAACCGTATGCTTTCTATAAGGTGTACACTTGAAGTATAAAGACTTAAATGTGTTAAAAGTAAAGAGGTGAGAAATACATGCTGTTATCCTAAATGCATGTTGCTAAATGAAAGAAGACATTGTAAAAAGGCTATGTACTATATAATTCCAATTATATCGCATTCTGGAAAGAGGAAAACCATAGAGAAGGTAAACAGATCAGTGGTTGCTAAAGTTTCATGGTGGGGTAGAGGGTTGAATAGGTTGAGTATAGAAGCTTTTTCAGGACAGTGAAAACACTGTGTGATACTGTAATGACAAATATTCGACACTACATATTTGTTCAAATCCACAGAAATTCACAATAAAAACTGATCCCTAATGGAAACAAATTTTCATAATAACTTAGGAGTCCAGGACCCTCGGGATGGAATGCAGAATATAGGAAAGAAATTAACTACATTATAAATGTATTAAACAATTGCACTCACAGGGTGGGAGAAAAGTGTGGACCTAGTAATTCTGGAATTGAGTGTAGTCTGTAAGACTAAAGGCAAAAGAGCTATGCCTAAGTTCTGTATTTTAGTCGATGAAGTGTAATGAGTAGGTTTCATTTGGTAGATATGAAGACAGAGCTATGCTTTAAAGGATATATCTATAAATGTAGTTATATGCATGCATGTGTATATATATATGTGTATGTATAGTTTCTAGTAATATAGTCATATATGTGTGTGTATATATATATATTCCCTTTCCATGAATTCATAAGTGGTAGTTGTTCAGTTAAAAAAGAGATAGTCTCAAATCTATTCAAAATATTTCCACATTTACACCACTAGCTTTGTGGACATGAACTGGAAAGGTCATTTTTGAGGAATCCACTCTTATCTTAGTAAGTTTTTTTGTATGAGTTCAAGTGTTGATTCTGAATACTCCCAATTAGCCTAACATGTTCCTTGTAGGAAGGAATATCAAGTGGATCACTAGAAACAAGTAATAAACCAATAGCATTGCACTGAGACTGAAATAGCCTTTTTTTGTTTTGTTTTATTTACAGCCTTCCCTAACTTCTCTTGATACTAGGTTCAATGACAGGTGGATGGAATTCCAACATTATCCTCATACCTTTATCAAAATTTCTGTTGGCTATTTTTTCTTCAATGAAAGTATCTGTATATCTGAAATGTTTTTTCTTTTGAGAGTTTGTGTCTGTGAATTTTTGAATCATTATTTATGGTAATGTTTTTTCCTTGTTGAATTTCTTCTTCTTGGATTTAATCCATGAAAATGCAAGCAGGGACATTCATAAATACTATGAAAGTCACTAAATTGATTTTCACAAATAAAATTCTCTGTTTTGCCAAGGAACTCATTCTTCCCTGACATAAACTTCCATTGCTTATAATCTCTTGGTTCCACTAAGTCAAGAAATTGTTTTTCTGCTCAGATGTATTTCTCCCTTCTAATCTCTTATGTTCTTTCATTTTAAGCATGGCCAGAGGAAGAAAATATTTTTTTACTCCAAAGAAATGTTTTTATCTTATATTTGAATTGCTGTTATTGGTGAATGTGTTATATATATTGGCGTGTACAATTTCTGAAATCACATGTGACTTCCAGATCAATAGTCTGAAAACTTTCCCTTGAAAGGTTAGATAGTAGGGGCACCTCAGCTCTTGGTTTTGGCTCAGGTCATGATCTCAGGGTCATGAAGTCAACCCCACCTTGAGCCCCCTGTGGAGCAGCCTGGGCTCTGCACTCAATGGGGAGTCTGCCTCTGTCTTCCTCTGCTTTTCCCCCTTCTCCCTCTCTCTCTCTTAAATAAATAAATAAATCTTTAAAAAAGATAGTTAATATTTTATACTTGTGGGACATAACATCTCCCTTGCAACTACTCAATTTTGGCCTTCTAATGTGACAAAAACCATATATAGAACATAAACAAATAGACATGGCTGTATTCCAGTAAGACTTTATTGCCAGTCTGTGGAGTGTAGTTTGCCAATCCATATTTTAGATTACTGAGAAAATTAATATTTTTTTATCATTTTTGATGGTTTCAAGCTTTTGATCACAAATATATTCATGTAGTGTCTAGAAATCACATCTCAAAAATATCTAGATCTACATGCATATATTTATAGTTACATTAAATGTATTTATCAGTTTTTGCTATATCCATACATCTCTCCTATAATTCTTAGGCTAAATTAGATTGAAGTATGTATACTATTATTTTGGTTTCCTACATAATATTTATATTTGGGGATTTAGAAATACTTAAAGGAAGCAAAGACTTGAAATGTTTCTTTTCTTTTTTTTTTTTTAAAGATTTTATTTATTTATTTGACACAGAGAGAGAGATTACAGATAGGCAGAGAGGCAGGCAGAGAGACAGGGAGAGGAGGAAGCAGGCTCCCTGCTGAGCAGAGAGCCTGATGGGGGCCTGGATCCCAGGACGCTGAGATCATGACCTAAGCCGAAAGCAGAGGCTTTAACCCACTGAGCCACCCAGGCACCCGAAATGTTTATTTTCTTAATAGTTGTATAGTGATCCACATTCAATTTCATGGAAATATCTTTATATCCCCTTATCTTATAAGGTTATTGGTCTGGAGACCAATTTATTTATGTTATGTGCTTTCCTAGCCTGTTCAGGCTACTATGATAAAATACTATAGTGAGTAGTTTATAAACAACAGGAATTTATTTCTCCCAGTCTCCAGAACGGGAATTCCAACACCAGGACACCAGTACGGTCATGTTTTGGTGAGGACTCTTTTCATGGTTTGTAACTGATGACTTCTCTCTGTATTTTCCCTTTGTAGAAAGGGCTAGAATTCAATCTGGAGCTTCATTTATAAGGCACCAGTTCCATTCACAAAGGATTCAACTTCATTATTTAAACACCACCTCCAAGTAGCTCCACCCATCATGACCATCACCTTGGGCATTAGTATTATGATGCCTGAATTTGGAGGGGGGGGAACTCAAACATTCGAACAGTAAGTACCTTCTTGAAATATGGTACTATGGGGTGCCTGGGTGGCTCAGTCGGTTAAGCCACTGCCTTTGGCTCAGTTCATGATCCCAGGGTCCTGGGACCGAGTCCCACATCAGGCTCCCTGCTCAGCAGAGAGCCTGGTTCTCCCTCTCCCTCTGCCTGTCACTCTGCCTACTTGTGCTCTCTATCTCTCTGTCAAATAAATAAATAAAATCTTAAAAAAAAAAAGAAATATGGTACTATGATGAAACCACCAATCTCTATACAATGTACTTAACGTAGTTTGATCATAGGCAGTTGGGGTGGGGGAAGAAATAAAGAAGAAAAATAAACTATTATTGTCATGTAGCATTATAATAGGATCCTTGACTAAAGCTTCCAAAGCAGCAACTTCTTAAGCAGATAAATGTCCTTGACAGTCAGAATATTAAAGACAGATGGTTGGCAGAAATACGTAGGTAGAATAAACTGCATTGCATTATTAATACTATTAGTATAAAAGTAATTTAATATTTTTTTGGTCCTTATGTATGTCCATACACACTTACACATGTGATATTTGTTTCTGTGTATGGTTATATATGTATATATCATGCAGTTAGATAAGGGCACTTTTTATATTCCAGAAACAGAATCTATCCATTTATACATGGATCCATACATAGCTAACTGTCCAATAAAAACTGATCAAATTTAGAAAAACATATTTATAACAACCTTTATGTTTAATATATTTTAATAAAAAAACAATTCCATCTAATTTGATGTGACTCTCACAACCTTCCAACAGAGGTAGTTAAGTACATTCACCCCATCCTTACTAATGAAGATATTGAGACTACAGTGATTATTCATCTCGCCCGTGTTTACACAATATGTAATGTGAATTGTTGGGCTTGGAGAACATGCATTATGATTTCTGGTCTACACTCCCTGTCTCTAGTAATCAGCTTTGTCTTATAAAGTCATTTATAATCATCAAGTTTTGATTCACACACCAGTATATTAGATACTGCTCAGATTATTTTATTTTGTCATGCCACAAATAAGATTTCTTTTATTTTAAAATTACTTTTTTTTTTTTAATTTTTTTTATAGATTTTATTTATTTATTTCACAGAGGGAGAGAGATNGTTTTGTCATGCCACAAATAAGATTTCTTTTATTTTAAAATTACTTTTTTTTTTTAATTTTTTTTATAGATTTTATTTATTTATTTCACAGAGGGAGAGAGATCACAAGGAGGCAGAGAGGCAGGCAGAGAGAGAAGGGGAAGCAGGCTCCCTGCTGAGCAGAGAGCCCGATGCGGGCCTCGATCCCAGGACCCTGAGATCATGACCTGAGCCGAAAGCAGAGGCTTTAACCCACTGAGCCACCCAGGCGCCCAAAATTACTTTTGATCTGTATTATATTCCCATGGAATAGTCAGGATAGGTCCTATTAGCCTTTTTTTTTTTCCCTGATAAAGTTGAAGGAACAAATAGGCAGGTGAATTTTTTGATGTTAGACTCTTGGTGTTAGCATTGGAATGAGAGAGTTCTTTATTTCAAGTTCATTAGTTATTCAACTGATTCATAGCAATTTGTTAATGCCAATATCAAAAAGTATAGTAACTACCCAAATATCGTAAGTTCAGTTTGGTTTTCTGGTGTAGAAAAAGGAAGATTTAGTTATATAATAATTATAATAATAATAGCAAATACTTATATAGTACTTAATATATGCCAGTCACTTTTTTAAGTATGTTACCTTAACTGATGTAACACATTTCTAGAGATAAGGAAATAAGGCACAACAACATGCTTAAAGAAAAAGCTACTAAATGATAAAGGATTCATTTAGACAATCTTACTACAGAGTCTGCACACTTAGCCAGAACACTATACCATCTCTTTTAGTAAACTGAGTTCCATGTGTAAGACAAAAGTGACATTGATGAGATGTCAACGACAAATATAGTTATTGTAAGGTGAGGGAGGGACGATGAATTTAAACTACTCAGGCAATCAAGAAATTGTTGTATCAATATTTAAAAAATGGTGCCGCATGGGTGACTCAGTCGGTCGGCTGTCTGCCTTTGGCTTGGTTTGTGATCCTGGAGTCCCGAGACCTGTGGGCTCCCTGCTCAGAGGGCAGCAGGGCGGGGGCAGGGGGGTTGGTCTTCTCCCTCTGTTCCTTCCCCTGCTCCTTCTTTCCGCTCACTCCCTCTCTCTCTCTCTCAAATAAATAAAATCTTTTTTAAGAAAAATGAAAAATATTTACAAAATGATGAAAATCACAAACAATAAAAATATATACATGAACAGTTTACATTAATTATTTCAGAATTGTTGTATTATTCTGTTAGTCATGATGCTATATTCAAAGGGTAGCAGCTGAAGACTGTCAGTGTATGATTTTTATTTTATTTTTGTTGGTTATATTTACAATTAAAATATATTTAAAATTTAATTCCTTATTCATCTCCTTCAGACATTATCACTGATCTATTATTTTCAGATATATATTAGTATCCTCACATTCCCCTCCAAACTTCTTTCTATATCTGCAGTTAGGTCTTCATGTTATCTACTTGATAGAAATCCATCTATTTGAAATACTTGAAATCTAAAAGGTATATTTCACAATTTTATCCTTTTATAAGTGCATTCACAAAAGAACCAAATGTTATAACTGCATCTGTGAAGAAAAAACAATTGAAAAAAATATTTCAAACATCCAGATCAAATGGATTTTGATCTCTTAACATTCGATTAAGCTCATTCAAAATCTATACTACCAGGACCATGTTTTTCTTTTTTTTTTTTTTTTTTAAAGATTTTATTTATTCATTTGACACAGAGAGAGCGACTACAAGTAGGCAGAGAGGCAGGCAGAGAGAGAGGAGAGAGGAGGAAGCAGGCTCCCTGCTGAGCAGAGAGCCCCATGTGGGCCTCGATCCCAGGACCCTGGGATCATGACCTGAGCCGAAGGCAGCGGCTTTAACCCACTGAGCCACCCAGGCGCCCAGGACCATGTTTTTCTTAAGAAAATTATTTTCCCTACATTTTTAGCAAACTATTTTTTTTTTCTTGTGAAAGAGATGTTAGATGACTGGCTTCTACTGCCTGTTATTTAATCACACAGTTGTTAAGTATCCTAACTTGGTTCAATTGTCTTCTAGGTATATTTGTGCTTCCCTCCCATGATAAAAACATTATTTTTTTGTACATATCTATTTTTCATTTGAACTCTTGAAGATCCCTTGGTTTTCTTTCTTGTGTCTATACATTCTTCATTATGCTAGATGGGATTCTCAAGTATTTTTATAAAAATAATGAATTGGACAAAAATTCAAATATATCTAATATATCTAAATATAGGTCAAATATACCTAAAATATATCTATTTTATATTTTCTAGGTCAAATATATCTAAAAATGTTGTGATTTTTTTTCCTTTTGACAGTTTTGTTAATGGTAGAAGTTTTCTTAGTAGAAAATTGTTTTCTCTTAGATTTTTAAATGCATAATTCCATTTGTTTTTATTATTCAGGCTTGCTGATGATAAGACTGAAAATTATGTATCATCTCATATTTTCTTCTTCTTCTAAAGCTTTTTTTTTACATTTTATTTTTTTATTTGACAGAGAGAGAGCACAAGTAAATGGAGTGGCAAGCAGAGGGAGAGAGAGAAGTATGCTCTCTGCTGAGCAGGGAGCCCGATGCGGGGCTCAATAACAGGAATCATGACCTGAGCTGAAGGCAGCTGCTCAACCAACTGAGCCACCCAGGTGTCCCTTCTTCTTCTAAAGTTTTATGAGTTAAATATGGTTATTGTTATTTTGATACTAGTAGTCCATATTATTTTTTAAAAATATTTATTTGAGAGAGAGTGAACAAGTGAGAGAGAGAGAGCGCGTGCACAAGCACAAGCAGGGGGAGGCAGAGGGACAGAGGTATAGGGAGAAGCAGACTCTACACTGAGCAGTAAGCCTGACATAGGGCTCAATCCCAGAACCCTGGGATCATAACCTGAGTTAAGGCAGACACAACCGACTGAGCCACCCAGGCATCCCAGTAGTCCATATTATTGCCTTTCAATCTGAAGACTTGTGTCTTTCTTTAGTTTTAATGTTTTTTTTTCTTTCTTTATTTTTTTCAATTTGTGTACCTACATTTTCTCTGTTCTATTTTCCTGGAACTCTTAAGAGATAGATATTAAATGTAAGAGTCTGGATAGATTCTTTATTGTCCCTTTAAAGCTGAATGAGAGCTTTGACTATTTTGGTGTACTGCATTAACTGGCAATATTAACTTTAGGGTGCAGAGAGAAAGAATAGGCAGACAGAATGGATCATCTTAAAAATTGCCAAGAGAAGCTGGTAGCTACACTTATGCACATGGTCCTACCTACAGTGTATTAGTTTCATAGGGCTGCCATAACTAATTACTACAAACTTGGTTGCTTTAAATGACAGACATTTATTCTCTTATAATTCTAGGGCCAGAAGTCTAAAATCAAGGTGTCAGCAAAGCCATGCTTCCTCCAAAGCCTCTAGAGATTAATCTTTCCTTGTCTCATCCAGCTTCTGGTGGCTCCATGGATTATTTGGTTTAAGATGGCATAATTCCAACCTTTCCCTCTGTCTTTACTCCCCTGTGACTATATTGTACATTTCCTCTTTTTCTTATAAGGATACTAGTCATTGGATTCAGAGCCCAACTTAAATCCAAGATGATCTCACCTTAAGATCCTTGACTTAATTACATCTTCAAAGATTCAATTTCCAAATAAAGTCACATTCATAAGTACTGGGGGTTAGGATTTAGACATTATCTTTTTGAAGGACAGAATTCAACTCACTATACTTGGCATCCATGCAGGCAGGTCTCAAATTCTTTAGACTATTCCTCCAGTTTTAGTTTTAGTAAAGATAGTACTTTTTATCTCTAACATGATGGCTCTAGACTGGAACCCCTCAAAAATTCTCTTCTAAAGATATGTTCATGCTTAACTATAGTCTTACATAATCTAAGACTTAGCTGTGGACATTTCTACTGTAACTTCTTCATAAACATGTTTGTGCTGGTTTCTGCTTTAGAATTCAATATCACATTTGGTCCAACGGTTCTGCTTTTTTGACAATGACAATGGTAGAATTTCTTGTTTCAAAGTAACCATACTGCTAGAAAACAACTAGAAAATTTAGAGGAGAGAGGGAAAGAGAAGGAGAAAGAGAACAGAGAAATAGAGAATAAGGCTAATCTCATTATTCATTTTTTCTATTTTTCTGAATTATTACCTGATGTCCAATTCCTTAGAACTGTTATTTCATATTTTTCATCTGATTTTTGAGTTGTTTAAATAAGGAGAGTAAATATTGACTCTGTTAATCTTTCTCAGCTAGAAATAAATTTCATTACTGTAAATACATAAGACAGGAATGAGATTTAAAAATCACTTATATAAAAAGCAAATTACCCGTGGCATGTATTTATTTATTTTGTAATTAAAGTGGAGTAAGATGCAAAAAAAAGCAAATTCAAGAATATAAGGAAACTATATCAAAAATAATATCAAAGTAGGAAGAAATAGTAAACATATAAAGAAGCTGATAAAACATTAACAAGTATAATAACCAAAGACTGGGTAAGCAGAAAGAAAATCTGGTTCTCTGAAATATATCATAGAATATAATAAAATAATAATTTCTGACTTTGACAATGAAAATGAAACATCACCATAAACCCTAAATATTAGACAAATAATAAAAATTAAAAAATAAAATAATATTATAAATGACTTCATTCCAAGAATAATGGAACATGTAAATAAATAGGATAAAACTATAGAAAAAGAAACTAATCAAAGCAGGTACAAAGATAAAAAGGATGTCTGAATTGCACTATAACTATTCGAGATATTGAATCTGCAGTTAAAATTCTTCCAAGATTTTAGGGACAGATGCCTCACTTGTAAATTATAACAAAAAAAAAAATGAATGAGAAATAAAAAAACACTTTCAGAAACTCTGCTGAGTTTAAAATGAGAGGAAATATTCTCTTGGCTGTTTTATGATATGATCATAACCTTAATATAAAAGCTTGAGAAGGAAACTCTTATCCAATAGCGATATATAGCCTAAAGAAATACAATAACATTAGAAAAAACTCAAGAAAGAAAGATAGCAAGAAAACCAAAACTATTAAATTTCTGAAAATCAGAGACAAAAGAATCTTAAAAACAGCAAAGATAAAAAAAGTATATTATTTTCAAAGGAGAAAAATTAAACTTGGTAGATGATGTTACAAAGAAAATATGGACCTAGATGGCAATGGAAAGATATATTTAAAGTGTTTAAGGAAAAACTGCCAATCTAGAATTTTATAGCCAGTAA
Organism: Ailurus styani; assembly: GCA_002007465.1. NCBI lineage: Eukaryota > Metazoa > Chordata > Mammalia > Carnivora > Ailuridae > Ailurus > Ailurus styani. The sequence continues at coordinate 149,897 of LNAC01001428.1, forward strand.
ATACAGTCTTTAAAACAAAACCAAAACAAAGATATTTCAGACAAAAGAAAAAATTGGAAAATATATATTTCCAGCAGATAGGTACTACGAGTAAAAGAAAGGAAGACTTTCAGGCAGAAACAAATTATCCAAGAGAAAATTAAACATGAAAAATTATGGGAAGAGGTAAGGAATACCAGAAAGAGTAAAATATTTTATGGATATAAATGAAAATTGATTATTTAAAAGTACAATAATAGGGGTGGTTGGGTGGCTCAGTCAGTTAAGCATCTGCCTTCAGCTCAGGTCATGATCCGGAATGAGCCCCCCCCGCGTTGCATGATACCTTCTCCTTAGTGGGGAGTTCTCTTCTCCCTCTCCCTCCACCTCTTTCCCTGCCCCACCTCCCACTTGTGCTCTCTCTCTCTCAAATAAATAAATGAAATCTTTTAAAAAAAGAACAATAATAGTAATGTCTTAAGGGATTTATAACATTGGCAAATATATATGATGACAGTGGCACAAAAGGTAGGACAGGTTCAATGGGGTTAAACAGTTGTAAAATTTTTATGTTAATTTGGAAGTGGTAAAAGCATTAAATGAAAGGGTTATTTAAATAAATGGAAGATGCAGTTATGATATCTAAGGTAACCACTGAAATAATTATAACAGAAGATATAGTTAAATAGCTGATACTATAAAAACACAAAGAAATCATTTAAAAATTTTATTTAATCCAGAAAAAGGAAAAAATAAAAATGATAGCAATGTTGCAGATAAAAAACTAACTATAGGGCGCCTGGGTGGCTCAGTGGGTTAAAGCCTCTGCTTTCAGCTCAGGTCATGATCTCAGCGTCCTGGGATCGAGGCCCGCATCGGGCTCTCTGCTCAGCAGGGAGCCTGCTTCCCCCTCTCTCTCTGCCTGCCTCTCTGCCTCCTTGTGATCTCTCTCCCTCTGTGAAATAAATAAATAAAATTTTTAAAAACAAAACAAAACAAAACAAAAAACTAACTATATTTATGAATACCTAAAATGTAAATGTAATAAACACTTTATTTTAAAGATTATAAAACTGAATTTTAAAAACAAACTGTATTTCTAGTTTCTTGAAAATTTGGGTGTTAAAATGAAAAAGCACATAGTTCTAAATTACCTAGGATTAGTCAGGATGGCCAAGCGGTCTAAATTACCTAGGATTCAATGGTGGAATCACAGTGGTGGTTAGAATATGTATATAAAGCCTAACAAAAATTAAAATGTATCTGTGTTAGTTTGTTAAAGCTGCTATTACAAAAATCCCATAAACCGTATGACTTCTAAATAGCAGAAAGTTATTTCTCACATTTCTGGATACTCGAAGTCCAAGATTATGGTACTGGCAGATTTGGTGTGTGGTGAGGACACTTCCTGGTTTGTAGGTGGCCATCTTCTTGCTGTAACCTCATATGGCAGAAAGGGCAAGGGATCTCTTTGGACCTCTTTTTAATGGCAGTCCATTCATAAGGGCTCTCCCGACCTAATCACCTCCCAATGGTAACCGCTTGGGGGTTAGGATTGCAACAAATGAATTTGGGGAGGACACAAATATTCATAACATTGCAATATAAATTTCTGTAGAATAAGCTACGTGTTTAGAAGGAAATTTGGGGGCACCTGGGTGGCTCAGTGGGTTAAAGCCTCTGCTTTCGGCCCAGGTCATGATCTCAGGGTCCTGGGATCGAGGCCCACATCGGGCTCTCTGCTTGGCAGGGAGCCTGCTTCCCCCTCTCTCTCTCTCTGCCTGCCTCTCTGCCTCCTTGTGATCTCTCTCCCGCTGTGAAATAAATAAATAAAATCTTTAAAAAAAAAAATAATAAAAAAATAAAAAAATAGAAGGAAATTTGGACCTTTAAATAACTGTTTCAGAAAATAAAAAGAAAAGATAAAATTTAATTATTTAAGCTTTCAATTCACAAAGATGGAAAAGAAGAAAGTAAATCAAATATAAATAATATCCTTTTAGTTCATCTAGTATTTCATAGTAGGTGGTTTCCAAATTTCACAAAAAATATCAAGATAAGTCTTATGGTATATGTAAAACTAACTTTTTGGTTATGATATTAGATGTATAACTACTGTTTAGCTCTAAATCTGTTATATTAAAAAATGAGTCTGAAAGATAATATAAAATGATTAATATAAAAGAATATATTTATTAACAGATAAATAAAGTTGAAGGCACGTAATAACTGTAAGTAATGTACTATTCTAAAAGATACTGAATATAATATAAATATAAATATTTATTTGGCCTACCTAGCTGTCTATATTGACATAAACCTGGGTAGCTAGTAAAAACTACTATATGAATGGATAATTGGTATACATTTACAAAAGCGTATTAATTTTATCTTTGGGTTATGTGATTACCAGTTTTGTAGATTTTTTCCCTGTACTATTTTCAGTATTCTTATAATGACTGGTATTTAATAAGAATTTTAAAATAACAATATATAATATTTACCAATCATTTGCATGTATTTCCCTAATATCACAAAAACCATGAGCAGAGATACTGTTTATATCTCCTTTAACAGGTAAACGAACATTATAATTTTCTGAAAATTATCATGAGAGCAGCAGCTATACCATGGTAGGGAATGCAAGTCCATAACCAAGAAGTTAGGAGAAGTGCCATTGAAACAATGACATAGGAGCCTCCTGAATTTCCTTTCTCCCATGGATGCACCAAATATACAGCTGTATACAGAGAATTCCCCCTGAGACAAATCCAGAAACCAGTTGGCTGATTCCTCCACCTTGGTAACTGGTAAAATAGCCACATCAAAATGAGTTGGAAAGGCTGAGACATACTCTTGCCATAAACCACCATATCCCTGGCACAGTGCCTGTACTCATTGAGAAGGAACCAACTCCCAGTTTCTCCCTGAGGAGAGAAGATTTGGACTGTACATTGGTATCCCAACTTTTAAGGCTACTACCCAAAGAACTAGCTCCCAAATCACTTAGCCCTGAGAGCTGATAGGGCTTGGCATTTATGAGAATTCCCGGGCCACACAAAACAAAGAGGCATTTCTGTTTAGGCACATAAGCACTCCCAGTGACTATTCTCTCTGGCTCAACACAGAATGAAGACAAACACACCTAATTCCTGGTTTCTACTAGATAAAAGGAGAACCCATACCTAATGTTCTGACCTTTCCAGCTGCTGCCTGAAATCTTCCAATTTACCTGAATTGGGAAGCTGAAGGGATAGGCAATTAGTAATCCTTTAGGAACCTGAAAAGGCATATGAGCATTTCCCATACCTTTGGGACATTGGCAGATCTTGGGATACCAACTACTTAGGAGCCATTTTAGAACAACAGATAATAACTTGAAAAGTCACAAAGATTTCAGGGCCAACCAGGAGGTTAGGCCAAGCTGGGTTTTGAGTTTCATCTCCTCCATAAAACCAGTCTATAGAAACTGGGAGAGGTAGCTGTTTTACCTAATGCACAGAAACCTTAAAAAAGAAAGGAGTCCAACCACTTATGATGACATGAGTGAATCTGAAGGGCCTGATGCTGAGTGAAATAAGGTAGACAGAGAAAGACACATATTGCATAGTATGTTATATGTGGAATCTAAAATATCTTTTTTAAAAAGTCAAATTTATAGTATTAGAGGGTGGACTGTGGTTGCCAAGCGTCTGTGGAGTGGGGAAAATAGGGACATGTTGGTACAAAGGTGCAAACTTTTAGTTATAAGATGAGTAAAATCTGAGGATCTATTTTATAACATAGTGACTATAGTTGACAATCTATTATGTAATTGAAACTTGGTTAGAGAGCAGAATTTCAGGGGTGCCTTTAAAAAAAGTATGTGAGGTGATTGAAGTATTAATTAACTCAGTAGAGGAAATTCTTCACAATGTGTTCACATATCAAATTATCAGAATGTACACTTTAAATATATTACAATTTTATTTGTCAGTCGTACCTCAATAAAACTGAAAAAAAGAATTTTCTATTGCAATTTCAAGGAATGTTGATTTAATTATTTAATCAAATTAAACTAATCATCAGGTAGATTTTCTTTAATTTAGAGGTGACAAGTTAAAAGACAGTAGATGCAGTTCAATCAGTTGAAATCTATGAAATTATTAAAACTTTTTTGACATTATAATTAACATTATATATTACCATTAACATAATTTCATTTTTGAGAAACATTTTTAAAAGTCTACTGAATGAGGTAGGCTCCATTCAAATTTTCCTAATAACCATTTTCCAAATTTATTTTTAGTATAGTTTATTTATTTACTTTTAAATTAAATTCAATTAATTAAAATATAACATATTATTTGTTTCAAGGGTACAGGTCTGTGATTCATCAGTCTTATATAATACCCAGTGCTCATTACAAAATTTATCCTCCCCAAGATACTTTAAACAAATATGAAAACCAATGTGTATGTCTGTATGTGTATAGCACGCACACACACATATACAGACACACATATATGTGTATGTAATACATAAATAGTATATATATAATAGTATGCATAAATGTGTGTATATGTAATATATATAAATGGCACAAATATATTTAAATACAATACATATGTATATATCCATTTTTGTATGATTATTTTATAAATTTAATAGAGCAAAAAATGGGAATGCATCAGGAATAAAAAGTTGTATTTTTTCTCAAATTTTAGATACTAAACTCTAATAAGACTTTGGAAATGCATGTGATTTTGCATCACATTACAAAGAAAATATAAAAATATATAAAACATTTTATTCATTAGTAAATAGTGCACATAAATTCAATGAACCAAATATATTTGCTTAGGAATCAACTTGTTATGATATGTATGATTAAAATATATTTTAAGTAATTTTAATTATATAATCAATGATATAATAGTTACTTGTAAAATATTTTTAAAACTATGTGCACACAATTTGAAAAGTAGAATTACCCCGTCATATTGTCACATCCTACATTTGATAGAATTATAAATACTGTCATGCACATTCTTTTTTATATGATGGTACTTCAAAATCTGACTTTAGAGAATTAATAAAGATAATATGACCAGCATAACATTAAACATTATTATAATGTGGAATTACACAGTTTCACTTTTTTCAACCTCAAAATTGTGCTGCAAAAAAATCGAATAATTTGAAAAGCCCTGTGATCATTATATCTTTTTTGTGTAATTTGTGTTAAAAATACTTGTTAATGAATTCAGGACCAAGTGCATGTAATCACAGAGTACAAATTAAGATTTCTATTATCATTAATAGGAGTAAACACACAAATCAGGAGAAAATGGATCTTTATATTCTAAACTTTGAAGTTTATATGAGAAATAAATTAACCATAAAATTAGAATGTAGGCAGCTTTCTAAAGCAGTCTTGAAGGTATTCTACAGTACTTAAAAGGCAATATTTCCTTAGGAATTTAAACAGAGACACATAAGTTGAACAAGGGAATTTGAAAAATTGGGCAAGATTTAGATTCTCATTAAAATTAACCTTTGCTTAAGTTTCCTGGAAAGTGAATTGGACTCACTGTAATTGCTACTATGCTGTAATTAAAAGAACAGACAAATCCTCCATTTACTCCCTAGTCACCAAAAACCTAGATATACATTGTTACTCTTTCCAAAATGACTATCATCGGGATTACTTTCCCAGAGAGGGGAAAAAAAAGAATTGTTCTGAAGAACATGGGGAGTAATATAAATGAAAGTAGATTAAAAATGCAAACAAATGTTCATGTTTAAAATTTTTAAATTTTTAATCTGGAGGGATGTTTTTTATTAGGCAGTCTTTTTAAAATTTTAGTGTAGAGATAAATGTATATAGGAATGTATAAAATTCAGAAATGGTGTTTCACACAATATTTAGAAAAGAAGGATCTTATAGAAGGATAAGACCCTAAGAATATGTGAACATTAACCCTTTCTGGGATGACAATGTGCAAATCTTAACATGAGCCATGAAACATTCTCAAGATTTGATTGCAAAATGGAAGACCATGACCTAAAAGGCTGACTATAATAAGTATATGGATATATGTTGTAAGTCATGGCTAAGCTAGAGTCTTATCTCTATTAAAAGTCAAATATTTGGGGGTGCCTGGGTGGCTCAGTGGGTTAAAGCCTCTGCCTTAGGCTCAGGTCATGATCTCAGGGTCCTGGGACAGAGCCCCACATTGGGCTCTCTGCTCAGCAGGGAGCCTGCTTCCTCTTCTTTCTCTGCCTGCATCTCTGCCTGCTTGTAATCTCTCTCTCTCTCTGTCAAATAAATAAATAAAATCTTTAAAAAAAAAGTCAAATATTTTAAGACCTTAGTCTAATTTAAATTTCTTCCATGTGTCATTTTAATTTGACCTAGAAAACCAAGGCATACTTTAATTTCAAAACAGCTATGTTCAGGGTTTGCTAGATCAAATTTGAACTACTCGGTTCAGCAGTGAACCTAGGATAACCACTGAAATAATTATAACAGAAAATATAGTTAAGCAACTGATACTATAAAAACAAAAATAAATCATTTAAAAAATTATTTAATCCACAAAAAGGAAAGAAGGAAAAAAAATAAAACTGATAGCAATGTTGCAGATATAAAACCAAAAATTTTACTTTTATCATAGCAATTTTTAAAAACAACTTAATTTTTAAATTTAAAATTTTTAAAGATTTTATTTATTTATTTGACGGGGGGGGAGCACAAGCAGGGGGAGCAGCAGGCAGAGGGAGAGAGAGAAGCAGGCTCCCCTCTGAGCAGAGAGCCAGATATGGGGCTTGATCTCAGAACCCAGGGATCATGACCTGAGCCACAGGCACCCCAAATTTAAAATTTTTAAAAACAGATTCAGGTTAATAGCAAAATTGAGAAGAAGATACAGAGATTTACCATATATCCCCTGCCCCACACATGCATAATGAGTCTTATTATTAACACCTCAAACAGAGTATTACATATGTTTCAATTGAAAAAATTGCATTGACACCCAAGTCCATACATTATGGTCCACCCTTGGTATTGTACATTCTATGGGTTTAGACAAATATATAATGACATGTATCCACCATTATTGTGCCATACAGAATATTTTCACTGACTTAAAGATCCTCTGTGCTCCACCTATTCATCCCTCCTCACACCCCCAACTCCTGTTAACTAATTACTGACTTCATGGTTTTGCCTTTTCCAGAAGGTTGTATAGGTGGAATCATATAGTACGTAGCCTTCTCAGATTGGCTTCTTTCCTCTAACAACAGGCACAATTGTTTCTTTCACTTAGTAATTTATAGTTTTCTTTACATCTTTTCATGGCTTGATGGCTTTCTCTCTCTCTTTTAGTGCTGAATAATACTCCATTGTCTAGATGTACCACTGCTTATTTACTCATTCATCTATTGCAGGATATCTTCATTGGTTCCCAGTCTTAGCAAATGTAAATAAAGCTGCTATAAGTAACTGTGTGCAGGTGTTATGGTGGATAATATCAAGGAGAACAATGGCTGGATCATGGGGTAAAATTGTGTTTAGTTTTATAAGAAATCACCACATGGCTTTCAAAATCAGTTTATCATGTTTCCAGTAGCAATGAGTGAGAGTCCCTGTTGCTCCAACTTCTCATCAGCATTTGTTATTGCAAGTGTTCTGAATTTAGGCCATTCTAATAGATATGGAGTGGAAAGTCATTTTTGTTCTAATTTGACATATCATGTGGAGCATCTTTTCATATGTTTATTTGTTACCTTTGGTAAAGTGTTTGTTAAGGCCTTTGACCCATTATTAACTGGGTTGTTTTCTTATTATTAAATTTTAAGAGATTTTGTGTATTCTGGATAAAGATTCTTTATCATATGTGTCTTTGCAAATATTTTGTCCCAGTCTGTGGCTTGTCTTCTCATTCTCTTGACGTTGTCTTTTGCAGAGTGGATATTTTCAATTTTACTGAACTCCAGCTCGTCATTCTTTCTTACACGGATTGCGTAGTAGGTGCTGTGTTTGAAAAGACATTACAATACCCAAGACCATTTTGGTTTTCTCCTATGTTATCTGCCAGAAGGTATATGGGTTTATGTTTTACATTTAGGTCCATGACGCCTTTTATTTTTTGTAAAGGGTGTAAGATCTGTGTCTAGATTTATTATTATTATTATTATGGTATCCAGTTCTTCCAGCACCATTTATCGAAGAGACTGTCTTTGCTCGGTTGTACTCCCTTTACTTTTTTGTCAAAGATTAGTTTACTACATTTAAGGGGGTCTATTTTGGGGCTTTCCATTCCATTCCATTTATCTAATTGTCTATTCTTTCACCAACACCACACTGTCTTGATTATAGCTTTACAGTAAGACACAAAGTCAGGTAGTGTCAATCTCCCAGCTTTGCTGTTCTTCAATATTGAGTTGGATATTCTGAGGTCTTTTCTCTTCATATAAACTTCAGAATCTGTTTGTTAATATCTAGAAAAAAAAACCTTACTTGCCGGTTTTAATTTAAAATTTAAAATTCAAATTTAATTGGATTGCACTGAATCTGTAGATCAAACTGGGAAGAACTGACACCTTGACAATATTTTTTCTATCCATGAATATTTTCATTTTATTTTTTTATTTAATTCAGAGTTTTAAAGTTTTCCATATATAAATCTTCTAAATATTTTATTAGACTTACACCTAAGTATTTGATGGCTACTACTCTATTAGAAATAATATAGCTACTCTTTTCATCTGATTAATGTTAAGACAGCATATTTTTCTCCATCCATTTATTTTTAATCTTCATGTTTCTTTATATTTAAATGGGTTTCTTATAGATAAACGTAGTTGGGTTGTGTTTTTGATCCACCCTGACCATCTCTTTTAATTGGTGCATTTAAACCATTGGCACTTATTGTGGTTATTGATGTAGTTGGATTAATATACAATACATTTATTACTGCTTTCTATCTGTCCTATGTTCCTATTTTTGTCTTCCAATCTTTTCCTGAATTTCTGGCTTTAATTGACTCTATATGATTCCATTTTCTTTTCTTTCCTAATATGTCAGTTATACTTTTATTTTTTATTTTTATTTATTTCTTTTTACTTTTTTTAGTGGTTGCCTTAGAGTTTGTTCTATACATTTAAACTAATCTAAGCACACTTTCGAATAATGCTATACTGCTCATGTGTAGTATGAGAACATTATAATAACAATATAATCCTAATTCATTGCCCATGTTCTTTGTATCATTGCTGTCATTCATTTTTTCATATATAAACATACATAAACATATAAATATACATGCACACCCATAAGATACATACATAAGCATACATATTGAATACAGTGTTGTTATTATTTTGAACAAACATCGGTAAGGTCAATTAAGAATAAGAAAAATTAAAAAGTTTTTATTTTACCTTCACTTATTCCTTTTCAATAGCCTTTTCTTTTTCCCCTTATGTAAAAACTAGTTTCTGACATTATTTTCCTTGTCTCTAAAGAACTCTTTAAAACATCTCTTGAAAGGTAGGTCTACTGGCAATTAATTATCTCAATTTTTATATAAGGTCTTTATTTTTCCTTCACTTTTGAATATATTTCCATATACAAAAATCTAGTTGTTTTTTCCTCTCAACATTTGAAATATGCCATTTCACTCCTTTTTGCCTGCATGTTTCTAAGGAGAAGTAGAATATAATTTTTATCTTTGTTCCTCTGTATTTTTTTCTTTTGGCTTCTTTCAGGAATTATTCGTTTTTGATTTTCTGTAATTTGAAAATGATATGCCTAGGTGTAGTTATTTTGGTATTTATGATGCTTGGTATTCTCTGAAGTACCCAAGACTGTTGTTTGGTGTTAATATTAATTTGGAGAAATTCTCAGTCATTATTATTTTAAATATTTCCTCTCTTTTCTCTCTTTCTTTTACTTCTAGTATAATATATGGGATAGCATATACATGTATGTTATATTATAACTTTTGTAGTTGTCTCACAAACTTTGGATATTCTGTTTTTCTTCGTTTTCTTTTCCTTCCTTCCTTTCTTCTTTCCTTCCTTCCTTCTTTCCTTCCTTCCTTCCTTCCTTCCTTCCTTCCTTCCTTCCTTCCTTCCTTCCTTCCTTTCTTTCATATACCTTGTAATTTCTTCTTGGTAGTGGGACATGATGTACCAGGTAAAAGGAACTGCTATAAATAAGTCTTTAGTAATTTGGTGGTGAGGTGTAGGGAGATAGGAAGCATTCTATAGATCCATGGTTAGATCTCAGTCTTTTATGGAACTGAGGCTGGTGGCCTGTGAACTTCACAGGTGTTTCTCATCCAGCCCCCCAACCCACTCTGCTTAGATAGGACAGAATAGCTAGAGTGGGCTGGAGTTGGATATTTCCCTACCCCCATGTCAGTTAGCTTCTGATAATACCTCTGTAGGCTAGATTCTGATTAACTAGTTTCTCCTGAGGGCAGGCCTTATTAAGAACAGCTGCTTTGTGTAGTCCTAAATAGTTCCTTACTGCCTCCCTCTGCTAGAAGTATCAGGGGATTATTCTCTGATATTTACTATGAGAATGTTATAGGCTTCCTAGACGCAAATCTCACAAAATTGTGGGTTCCCCTTGGAGTTTTAACTCTTAGAGTTGTCCACACTGAACCTCCAACGAACTGTCAGTTACCATTCAGGTTTTCCTATCCTGGTACTGGTTTTCATGGAGGTTTCTGCTAGTGAGTCTCAGCTTCGGTAAGTAGAGAATCTTTGTATGCACCTTGGGGGCAGAGATTTACAGAGCATCCTTACTTTACTTATTGATCCCAGAAAAGTTGTTGATTTTGTAGTCTATTCACCGTTTTGCTTGTTGTTAGGATGGAGTGGTAACTTCTAAATTGCTTAAAAACACAACTGAAAATAAGAAGACTCCCATTGTAATTTCAAATTTAAAATTTCAGGCAAAATTTTGAAGGATTCAAGATATGTGTTATTTCATTTAGATAAATGCAACAATGGTGGTCAGAAGGACTAGTGCCCCTACTGACAATGTAAGGTTAGTTAAAATCCTTAGCCCTTTTCCCATATCTTCACATGCAACCCTGGCGGATTGTCATAAAGGGTTGGGTTAAATTAAATTAAAAAAAAAAAGTTTTAAAACTTAAAAAAATATATTTACCATGTAAATATTTATTGTGCAATTAAAATCATTAGGATTTAAATTCAATTTGTAATAATTTTACATAACTTTTGTTGGTCTATAGATCCTATTTCCTAATATATACATATCCAGTAGAATTTGCTAATATGTAATATATATATATATATATTTTCCACATCATTCTTTAGTTTGGATGTTTTTATTTTTGGATAGAGTAACCATCTGGCATACAGTATTTTCTTTTCTTTTTTCTATTTTAGTGATTTTAAAACGATATCATGTCAATATTAATTTTAAGTCTATTTAAATTATTAAAAGAAATATAATCCATATCCTTTATCCAACATCTAGCTCTTCTTCCTGTGGTAAATTTTATATCATGCTTTTTTTTTTTTGCTATTCATATATGGTTTTCTCAACTATTTATAGTATTTGTTTCAAATCTTAAAATTTGAAGTAAGTACTTTTGTATTATTTCTGTTTTTCTACAAATATAATTTTAGTTTAAACTGAAAGTTTGAGATCTCCCAATTTGTTTATATATCTATGTATTCATCTGCAAAAGGTTCATCTTCACTTTTGTGTAGTTTTTGTTGTCTGAATATACCGCACATGTATTCATCATTCCTCTCCAATGTAGGATATTTGTTTCTATTTTTAGCCAATATAAAATGTACTGAAATATTCTTGTACAACCCTACATGCACATGTAGGAGATTTTTTTTTTGAAAGGAATTACTAGAAGTTTCTTAGTATCATTAAATTACACTCTCCTCAGAACTAAGTAAAAATGTTCTAAGATCTACATCTGCAATAATGCTTTGTATTTTCAGAAATTTTATCTTTTGCCGATGTGGGGGTATAAAATGGTGTACTCTTGTTGCTTTAATTTGCATATCCATGATTAAAAGTAAGGTTCAGTATCTTATCTTTACATATATACATTGGTCATTTTGATTTCCTCATCTATAAATTGCTTGGTCACACTTTTACCCAATTTTATTTTGTTTATTGTGCCAGATTGCCTGTTTCTATTTCTTATTATGCTCTCCATCTATAGTAATCATAAAGGTAATTCATTCTTGAAAACTTCTTCAGTAAGTTTCTGGATTACATTTTCTCAAATAGATGCAAGAGGGAAAAAAATGACCTAATTTCTGTATTAATTCTGTTGTGTTTGAAATACATAGGCAGTGTCGTTTTCCTGATTAAATGTTAATTGATAGAGTTATTGTCTCTTCTTACTAATTTGTAGCGTTATTTATATTCTGAGTACTTATTCTTTATTTGGCTTATGTGTCACAAATACTTTTTTTCCCCAGACTGTGCTTTACCTTTTTATTTTGTTGATTATGTTTTGCAGTTAAACAAGCTTCCAATTTTAATCCACTAAAATGTGTCAGTGTTTTAGTTTGTAATTTTAAATTTATATAGCAAATTCTCTTTCTAAAAATTTATGAAACTACACACCTAAATTTTTTCTGAAGTATTTTAAAGTTCGTGATGTCATATTCAGGGTGGGCATTGTATATATTTTTCTTTACAAATAACCTAAAGTCTTAGGTTCATTCTTTGCACATTGCTTCTTAATCTCAAATTTATATATTGAATCTCCTGTCCATAAAAAATGGTATATCATTTTCTAAAATCTTATTTTCATCTATTAATGTTATTTCATATTTTTATTCCCAAAAAGTTGTTGCACATATTAATCAGCTATATTTTTAGTTATTTATATTTTTATAATATAAAAATTATATTTTAGTTATTTATATTTTTAGCTGTGTTGCCATTGTATAGGATATATCTTGAATTAGAAGGTGTATTTACTTTTGTTATATAGAACATACCTGTGCTATGTTCATATTATACCCTGCAAATTTACTTATTTTATTTACATGATTTGTTTACACATTTTAATGATTCTTTATCATATTGTCTGCGAACAATGAAAATGTGTTTATTTCCAAACTTTCCAAAATACTTCCAAAGTTAAGTTCCAAACTTCATATATATGTTTTTCCTTTTCTTACTCAGCTTATCCAGACCTTGAACAGATTGGTGCACAGAAGTAGTGAATAGTGCTAATCTTGTATTAGTGACTAATGACAATCTTGTGTTCTTCTAATTGAAGAGTAATACATATTAAATTTCAAAATTTATTATGATATCTTCTATGTATTTTTTTTTGGTAGATGTTTTGTCAGGAAAGAATTTCCCTTCTGGTCATAATTTTCTTTTAGAAAAAAGAATATTCAATTAGAAAAATCAAATAATACCCATAAACAAGTTTCAATAAAATTTAAGTATAATTATATCTCACATATGAAAAATACATAGCTATAAATATTCAGACACAAAACAAAGACAAAGTGAAACAAATTATCAGTATATATCACAATTGTATATAGGTAACTCAAAAGTAAGCACACAGCAGTAAATACATTCCAGAAATATAAATCATGCTTCCCAAAATATATTCTCAAAATATATAAATATATATAAACATTATATTATATGTTATATTGTTACTATACATTATTATATATTATATATTATAAATAAATATATGTAAATATAAATATTCCCAAAATATATAAATATAAATCATGCTTCCCAAAAATATTTATTCCTGAAGTACTAGAATAATAAATTTCTTAACACAAAATCGAGAATCCTATGTTTACTTACAGACATGAATACCAATTCTTTCTCTTGATATTGTATGTCCTTCACCAATTATTTAATCTCACTAATCCTTTCCATAGAATTAATTTGTTTTTAATAATTATATAATAATAATAAAACAAGTAACTTTACATATTAATGTAATATTTTATATCTCAAACTTTACATATTAATGATTTGTGAAGTGATGTTAGTTTTTATAAATTAGTTAGCATGTATTATGCCAAAAAAACATGTTATTATTAGCAATTTTAAGCTGGTGGCTCAATAACATTATTTTGTCCTTTACCAAAAAATAAACAAGTAAAAAAAGACAAGTAAAAGTTGACCCAAACAGGATATATAACTATTATTTTCTCATTGTATGATTACTTTTAAGATGTTTATATTACAGATATTAAGCAATATTTTTAGTTATAATAAGTAAAAATATAAAAATCATGTTCCCCCAAAAAGCAGCTAGATAAATAAATAAACATAATTTAACCGTGGCCCCCAAATTAATGACATCTTTTTCTTTTTAAGATTTTATTTATTTATTTGACAGAGAGAGAGACAGAGAGAGAATACACAAGCAGGGAGAGTGGAAGAGGGAGAAGCAGGCTTCCTGCCAAGCAGGGAGCCCCATGCAGGGCTCAATCCCAGGACCCTGGGATCATGACCTGTGCTGAAGGCAGACACTTAACCAACTGAGCCACCCAGGCACCCCAATTAGTGAAATCTTATGAGTATTTCTGTAAATAGTGTTCAGAAAGCTGGCTGACCATAAAAGAATTAAATGTGTGAATAGTTATCTCTTAGTGGCAAGTCTTTGGTTGATCAGTTTTTCTTATCTAATTTCCTGTCTCTTGTATATGTCACCCAGCTATATGTCACAAAAAGCACATTGTACTTTTATACAATAAAAATATACATACTAGATGCTTTCCCACTATTCCTGGTCAGAATGGGAGAATAGCAAGAGAGGGGTTGATTAGTATTCATTACAATCAAAAGGAAGCAGAGTGGTAAGGAGAATCACTCCTGGATGTTGAGAGTGTCTTCCAAAAGGGAAAGGTGACCTACGCTACCTTGCTAGTTGATTGCTGGTGCTGCCTTAAAGGTAGACATGGTGAGACATGTTCAGTGGAATAGACATTTTGTCATACCAGTTTAATTCCCTTATTTCTTTTATTGTGTGTATGTGTATAATAATTTACTTATTTTAGAAAGAGAGAGAGTGTACACACACACGAACTTGGGGAGGGGCAGAGGGAGAGAGAGAGACAGAGAGAGAGAGAGAGAGAGAATCTCCAGAGAGAGAGAGAGAGAGAGAGAGAGAGAATCTGCAGCAGACTCCCGGATGAGCACAGATCCTGACTCGGGGCTCGATCCCATGACCCCGAGATCATGACCTAAGCTGAAATCAAGAGTCAGAAGCTTAACTGACTGAGCCACCCATGTGCCCCTCTTTCACTATATATTTTTTTATTAATTTTCCTAATGGTTGCCCTTGGGTTTTTTTTTTTTTGCCCTTGAGTTTTTACCTTAAAAATTTTAGTTTTATATTAATACTAGTTTAATTTCAGTAGTTTATAAAAACTTTTTACTGGCACACCTTAATTCTCTACGCTTTATATCTTTATGTTGTTATTTTAATACACATTATATATTTGTTATAAACCCATCAATATAGCTTTATAATTTTTGCTTATTAAAACTGCCTTTTAAGTCAGATAGAACAAGAGTCACAAAAAAATACATGAGTGAAGTCTTTTATACTCACCTATATAGTTACCTTTACCAGTAATTTCTTTTTTTTTTTTTAATTTCTTCAAAAATCTTGAGGTGTTTTCTAGGGTCTTTTCATTTCATCTCGAAGGGCTCCTTTTTTTTTGATATGGTTACTCTGCTAGTGACAAAATATCTCCATTTTTGTTTATTTGGGAATCTCTTAATTTCTCCTCATGTTTGAAGGATAGCTTTTCTGGATATACAATTCTTTTTTTTTTTTTAAAGGTTTTATTTATTTACTTGAGAGAGAAAGAGAGAGAACGAGCAGGAGGAGCAGCAGGCTGAGGGAGAAGTGGACTCCCTGCTGAGCAAGGAGCCCAGCTGGGGCTGGACCCCAAGATCCCGGGATCATGACTCGAGCCAAAGGCAGATGCTTAACCAATTGAGCCCCGCAGGTGTCCCTTACTTTGGGTATGTCACCACACTGCTTTCCGGCCTCGTGATTTCTGACAAGAAGTTAGCTGTAAATCTTACTAAAGGATCCTTTGTACTACAATGATAGTTTTTCTGCTTTTGAAATTTTTTGTTTGTTTGTATCTTTCAGTGGTTTGATTATAAAGTCTCTTGCCAGGGATCTCTGAATTTCTTCTATCTGGAATTCATTAAACTTCCTAATTGTATTGATAAATTTTAAAAATCAAATTTGTGATGGCTTTACACATAAGTTCTTTTTTTTTTTTTAAGTTTCTATTTATTTGACAGAGAGAGAGAGAGATCACACGTAGGCAGGCAGAGAGAGAGCGGGAAGCAGGCTCCCTGCTGAGAAGAGCGCCCAATGTGGGGCTTGATCCCAGGACCCTGAAATCATGACCTTAACCCACTGAGCCACCCAGGTGCCCCTACACATAAGTTCTTAAAATATTTTTTCTGCCTCTTTTTTTTTTTCCTCTTCTCTCCTCTGGACCTTCCATTATGCATCTATTGGTAAGTTTGATGGTTTACCTCAGATCTCTGATGGTCTATTTATTTTTATCTGTATTTCTTTTCCTCAGACTGGAAAAATCTTGACATATCTTTGAATTTACTAGTTTATCATTCTGTCAAGTCTGTTGTTGAGCCCCTCTAATGATTTTTTTCAGTTATTGTTCTGACTCCAGAATTCCTATTTGAGCAGTTTATTAATTTATCTCTTTTTTTTTTTTTTGCATTGCGTATTCGGCGAGATGGTATTTTCACACTTGCCATTAGCTTATTAGACATAATTTCTTTTAGTTGTTTGAGTATATTTGAGCTAGCTGATTTCAGATCTTTGTCCAATAAGCAACATTTTTACTTTGTCATAGTTTCTATTGATGGCTTTATCATTTTTTTCTGTACATGAGCCATTTATTACTGTTTCTTTATGTGTCTTATAACTGTTTTCATTGAAATCTAGACATTTAAAATAACATAGCGTGGAAACTATTAAAATCAGTCCGTTCTTTGGTTTGTTGTTGCTGGTTATCGTTATTGATGTTTGCTTATTTTGTGACTTTTCTGGACTACTTTTATAAAATCTATATTTTTTATTATATGTGACCACTGAAGTTCCTGCTCAGTTAGGTTAAAGATCAGTTAATCATTGTACAGAGATTTCCTTTAATGCATTGTGCTATCCTCTGTTGAGAAGTTCTGTTTGTATGTTGGGGGTGAGGCACATCTTCACTGATCTGGCGTCTTATAGCCTTTACTTCTTGCTTTCCTAGGATCTCAAAGTAAGCCAGAGGCCAAAGATGAGACACTTCTCATGATTTTCCTGAGTATGCACCTTTACCTGCGCATGTATATAATGTTCTAGATCTCCAGAAACATGTCAGAGGTTTCTAAAGCCCTGCATGGACATCTCACTTCTGATATTTTCTTCAGATTTTTGGTGAGCCTCTTGTTTCCTCAACTGATATTGCAGCCTAGAATAACTGCAATGTAAACAACTACTGCTTTTTTTCCCCCCATAAATATGCTGTGGAGAATGGTTTTTCTCTCTAAGTGAACTCTGAGTTAGGTTAAGTAAAGAAAACCTTTGCAAATGAGGCTTTTCAGGAAGCTGCTGAACGGATCAAATAGCGACAATTCTCTGAGGGTAGGGCCTTTAGGGGAACTTTGAGCCAATTTTTTTGCCCTCTAGTGGCCTTTACGTTGCTGGTTTTCATACTTAGAATCCATGTGAGGTTGCTGGTTTCAAGGCTAACAGACAGCTAAGGAGAGGGAAATGGGAATAGAACAAGCAAATATCACAAGTCTCACCTTCTTTTAAAAACCAAGGTTCAGCCAATTTCTTATATAAGCCCTCTTTGTATTGATGCAAGCCTTGGTTAAGATTCAGAGTTGTATAAAAAGTTGATTTTTAGAATATTTGCCACTGTTCTCAGTGCTTTTATGGATGAATAATTTATGGGAGTTCTTATTCTGCCATTCTTACTAAGTGATTCTTCTGTAAGAGATACTGGAAGAGCAAGGTTAATATACTCTAAAATATGTGTTTGCATGTACTAAATCACCATTTTAAAGCTTTATGAAAATAGCATGGTTGATGGAATAGTTACTAGCAACATAGC
Source organism: Ailurus styani (assembly GCA_002007465.1). Taxonomy (NCBI): domain Eukaryota; kingdom Metazoa; phylum Chordata; class Mammalia; order Carnivora; family Ailuridae; genus Ailurus; species Ailurus styani. The sequence continues at coordinate 168,023 of LNAC01001428.1, forward strand.
ACGAAAGGATTATAAATAGTATGTCTAGAATAAAGAATAATGTAGGACAACCACACCCTAGTTGTCTGAAATTATTACGTGGTGCTAAGAGATCATTGACTCTTCTGGCTTTCACTGAATAAGAATGAGATTAGGAAATGAGGTTAGAACCATAAGAGGGGACAGGAGCTATGAGAATGTCTATCAAACAAAGAAGTATCCTACCTAGAATGGCAGAGTTGGCTGCTACTGTATAAGAAGGTCCTTGTAATAGAGGGGTAGATGTTGAAGCTGAGCACTACTTCAACAAACCTGTTAAATCATCATGAAGACTCACAGCTATACAAACGGTAGAGGTAGTAGATACTACCTCTAGACCAAGTCAGACTGAGGAAAAAGAAAGATCCTTGTTCCTATTTCCTCTTCATGTTTCTGCCCTCTAACACTGAAGAGCATAATGTAAGCCTTGAAAATAACAGAAGAGATATCCTATTGCCCAACATATCCTCTTTCTTGTTTATCCCCCAACTCCCACCCTCAACACACCCTAATAGGGTACTGACATAATTTCAGCCTTCCTTGGAAGAGGGAATTTGAAGCTCTTTCAGAAATATGAGAACAAGAGTTTAAAATAAAGTGATTTCTTTCTCTTTTCTTTTTTTTAATAAAGTAATTTCTGTTTTAATAACCAAATGTAACCACAGATTTAGGAAACTGCTCAGATATTGCTTAGAACAGAGAAGGGGGAAAGTAGTGATTAGAAGAAAAATAAAATCACTTCATGTATTTGTTCTATAAAATTAAGAACTTTTACATAACACAGACATAGAAATAAAGAAGAAAAACATTTTAGGAGTAAATTTTCTATCATTAATATTCTGTTTTCAATGATATCTTCCTATTTATACACATGAAAATTATTTAAGCTCCATTCATATGGTGTGATATTTATGAATTTAGACATATTGTAGTGTTTCTAATGTGCCACACTGTAAAGTGTATGACAGTAGTTACTTATTTGAGTTTAAAGATTGAGATAAAAAATGATTAATGATTTTATTATTTATTTCCCTGTGAACTTGGTTTTATTAAACCAAAGGAAAAGTGTGACCATTTTGAAGTTAAAAAAATAAATCAGTAGCTTTTATGTATACATAGTAATATTTAATTAGTAATTCTAATATAAATGGAATTCCATTCATAAAAGAAAAATTATAAAATACTTTGAAATAAAAATGATACGAGGAAAATATATGAAGAAAAGAATTAAGAAAAACCAGAAAACAAGCATAAAATCTTATGTCTAGATATGTATCCTATATGTTCTAATGAGGTAACTCAATATGCTCAATATCAAAAATTTCCTAAGATGTATTTGTAGATTAAATGAAATCACAATCAAAGCCTAATAAGCGTTATTAGAGAATGTGACATAACGACTCAAATTTACATAATTAATTCACTGTTTCTCTTTATTGTGTGTCTTTATCTCACTAATCTGAAAAAGTTTAGTTACCTCAATATGAGGGTAGAAGCCATTTATTTTTTTTTTAAGATTTTATTTATTTGAGAGAGTGAGAGAGAAGCAGAGGAAGCAGGAGAGGCGAGGGTGAAGCCGACTTCTCACTGAGCAGGGAGCCAGACGTGGGGCTTGATCCTGGGATCCAGGATCATGACCTGAGCTGAACACAGACGCCTAATTGACTGAACCTCCCAGGTGGCCCCAGAAGCCGTTTAATTTGTAGCTTGCCCACAATATTCTTTAGTCTAAAGTTTTCTCATAATTCTCTTCAGATTGTGCATATTTGGCAGGATTGCCACAGAAGTGATGCTGTATTATTCTTTGTTTTGGTGGAGGCACATCAAAAGATATGACTGAAGACAAGGAAAACATGTATACACACATGTACAATAACCACAGACCCAGTGTGATAAGAGTATTAAAGTTAAAGAGGACTAGAAGTAACTATGGTAAATACATTCCAACTTAAAAAATAATGACCAAATTGAAGAGATAGAAAATTTTAGTACATAATTAGAATTTTAAAAATTATGTGAATTCTTCTTTAACTAGGAAAGTAATAACATTGAAAATTATGAAGCCAAAAGATAAGTATATGAAAAGATCTGACCTATCAGATTGCAAGATAATTAAATGGAAGACAGATAAATAGAAAATATGTAAACTAAAATGTACAAATAAAAATAGAAAAAAGAGCAGAAGAGACAGAACACAGGGCAAATTTTCACCACACATTAATTAGAATCCCAGAAGTAGAAGTAAGAGATTAGGGCAGAAGAAATATTTGATAATATAATAACAAAGAATTTGCCCAAAGTATATCAACTCAAAGAATCAAGAATACCTGAAAATACCAAATCAATCAATAAAGAACATACCATAGTACAACTCTTCTCAATGTTTAATCCCAGGAGCAGCATTCATCATTGTCATTGTCAGCAAATTTCATTTTCTGCATCAGCAGCATTGTCAGCCAATTTGTTAGAAATACAGATTCTTGGGCCTTGCCTCAGTCAGACTGAATCAGAAACCCTGGAAATGGGGCCCTACAATCTATATATAAACAGTCCCTCCATGTGAATATTCCAGAGCTACTGCTGTATTAAATCTAATGAAAATTAAAACAGAGAAGACAAATTGAACAACAGCAGAGGAACATAATACAAATATAATCACATATTTGTAAGTTAAAATAGACAAGTATTTCCCCAAACAATAGCAATTTTCCATATGTATTGTATTTTCTAAGTGCTAAATATGCAAGTCATAGAGCAGATGACCAAATATCTAACAAATACATCAATGTTGTGGAAATATCAATGCAGATTTAATAATACATATATAATTAATGTCAGCTTTAATTATTTGGGACTTTTTTTTACTTTAGAGAACAATGTCTTGACTTTTATGTATAGCCCTTTTAAAAACATTCTGGTAAGGCTTTTTGATTAAAAAAATTGGGAGTACCTCTGAGGAGAGAATGCCACTCAACATCTTTTTTCTTTAAATTTTTAAATGAGCAGTTTATCTCTGAAAATATTTATATGGTCATTGGTCCTAATTTTCATAAAGCCTGAACCATTGGATGTTACACTTTTGAATTTCAGCTTTTATATGCATGGAAAATTTAACTGAGTTTGTACATAAATTATCAATGATAAATCATTGGGAATTAACTTAAAACCTAAGGAAGTGTTTTCATTATTTCATGATAATATGAATATATATTATTGCAATTTCTATTTTATCATTTGCAAGTAGCAAAAATATTGTTTAACCTAAAACCTTTTTTTTTCAAATATGGCATTAAGATAAAAATCAATCCAAATTAGGCATTGAANTATATATTATTGCAATTTCTATTTTATCATTTGCAAGTAGCAAAAATATTGTTTAAGCTAAAACCTTTTTTTTTCAAATATGGCATTAAGATAAAAATCAATCCAAATTAGGCATTGAAATCTCACTTTTAGGGTAAATTTATTAGGCAAAAACAATTCTCTTATTTGACACAAATTATTTATTTGTAAATGGGAATTTGGACCATCTCAAGCAGTATTTTAATTGTCAACATTAATTGTGATTAGCTATTGCTTTTGTTGTAAATGGAAAGAAAGCAGGCTGTGTTTTGCTTTAATCTGACCTTCACATGAGATATTAAGGGAAGTTTACCTTTTACTAATTTCAGGTATTTCAAGCTGTGGTTAAGAGCTGACCATCAAAAGAAAATTGATTTCGATGACATTTAATTTACCTAAATTCAATAGTGTTGTCGTTTAAAAAATAGAATATTTTGTTCTAAGAAACATTTTGAAAGTTATTAAATCTTCAAAATAGTGTTTGTTTGTACACCCATTCCTGTATGTTTGTGTTGGGGGGAGCATACTTGTGGAAAAGCTAATATAAAACAGAAATATGAAAAAGCCTGATTCTCAGATATCTTAATATTCCACTTTTTGGAAGAGCATAGGGAGACTACTAGTTTCCCTAAATCTAATAGAAAAAGAACAAGGGGGTATATGTATGAGTGTGTGTATGTGTGTGTGTGTGTGTATATCAGTGTCAATATGTATATATTTGTTAGGCAGATTACGAATCCAATTTTGACTTGAAATTTTAGAAAGCATATTGCACGTATGGCATAGCAAGAAATATTTGATAATAGAATAACAAAGAATTTGCCAAAACTGTTGAACTATATCAACTTAAAGAATCAAGAACATCTGAAAATACCAAGTCAATCAATAGAAAGCATACCATAGTTCAATGTTTCATGTACAATGTCTTCTCAGTGTTTAATCCCAGGACCTTCATCAGCAGCATTGTCAGCAAATTTGTTAGAAATTTGTTAGCATAGCAAGAATTTTTGATAACTATGTTTGAATAAAATTTTCCTTAAAAATAAAAAAAGTTATATTTTGGGTTGAAGGTGTTTGGATATATTAGACCACTTATTCCCAGTTATTTCACTACATAGTGGAAATTGACTCCAAAGTTTTCACTGGAATCCAATGTGAAATGTTAGATATTATTGTTAATGTTTAATTGTGATTATAATTATTAAAGTTATTTGAGGCAAATTTCAAACATGGTCTCAAATTCCCTGATTCTCCTTCCATCAGGTATTGAAGTCTATATATGTGTGTGTGTGTGTGTGTGTGTGTACACACACTCCTCTTTTGTATATATACAGCAATGTGTATATTTTTTTAAAGATTTTATTTATTTATTTGACACAGAGAGAGAGATTACAAGTAGGCAGAGAGGCAGGCAGAGAGACAGGGAGAGGAGGAAGCAGGCTCCCTGCCGAGCAGAGAGCCCAATGCGGGCCTCGATCCCAGGACGCTGAGATCATGACCTGAGCCGAAAGCAGAGGCTTTAACCCACTGAGCCACCCAGGCGCCCAAGCAATGTGTATATTAATAGGCTTTCTAATTGGTTGCTTGAGAAACACTGCCATGGTAGATTAGTCAACACTAATGTGTTGGGTGTAGTGTAGGGTGAGGAGATATCACGGGGCTTCTAAGTTCAGGTCATATAAATCCTTATATTTTCTAACTGACTGGCTTGAAATGTTTGCTCTTTGGACAATTCCTTTGGGATTTCTCTCTTACAACACACTACCCTATCATTAAGATGCCACAGATATACAGAGAGGTTACAGATCAGTGCTGTAGTCAATAGTCTTTGCTGAGTCTTGCTTTTTAGTCATTCTAGCTCATGTGTCAGATGTGAATGTAGAAGGCTGTAGAGGATTCCATTCTCCAACTCTCTCAAATGCTCAAATCTTAGTTGAGGCCCCAGATATTATGAAGCAGAAATCAGTCACCCCTGCTATGTCTTGTTCAAATTTCTGACTCAAAATCTGCATGGTGTAATAGAATAGTTTTCCTTTATATAACTCATTTTGAGGATGGTTCGCTATATAGTGATAGATGGAATGTAAACCAACAAAGACATCATATTAGTGGTCATAGTTTATATTTCTTAAGCATTTATTATGTATTACAGTCTTGATAAAAATTTATCATTATCACTGACAAAGTTGATGGAAAGACAAAGTAAAACATATGAGTCTCAGAAGACTCACTATACTTCTTTTTTCTTTTAAATGTGTATAGCAATCAGTCATAGTTGTGGTACAATCACTAAGAGATGAATGAGGAAAAAATATGTATATGGATGCTTCCAATTTAGGGAGAAAAACAGATGATAGCATTGAGTTATAGAACTAATTAAGTAGAAATTTAGTTGATGATGTCGAAAGAGGTTGTGCAGACAAGACTAGATCAGTGATATATTTGTGATAATGAGAAATAAAATTTTTTTGAAAGTAACAATGTTCTTCTAAGAGGAATGGAAAAATAGAGGGGTTGTCAGAACCTCACATTTATGAAGAAAAAAGACCAATAGGAAAGAAAGAAGTTAAAATTGAACAAAAAATGTGTTTAATAAAATATCTTTTCTAATTATTAGGTATAATAAGTAAAAAATGATAGAATTATTTATATATCTTTTAGATTAATTTGGAATTAGGGTAGGTATCACTGAGGAACTTCCCCCCCCCAACTTTCCTATACAGTATGACACTGAACTGGTGAAAGCACCTAAAAATATAGGATATTATTTCATGCATTGAACCTGAGTGCCAGTATTACTACCTTTGGGGGCAATGTAGCTAAATTGTGAAAAATCTTACTTCAGCAGAATCAACCCACTTGAAAAATTTATAAAACACTGAAAATAAGTCAACTTGTAGATTTAATTGACAAAGTGTTGATACTCACCTAGAACGACACAAAATTCAAAACATAAACAAACAAACAAAAAAATAGTTTTGAATAATAATTTGGGAGACAGTATAAGTTGGAGTTTCCATGAATGAGGTTGGGAATTAAGAATGCCTGGAGCAAAAACTGTTCCGGGTTGCACCATCAACCTCTTTAAAATAGGACTGATGGGCGCCTGGGTGGCTCAGTGGGTTAGAGCCACTGCCTTCGGCTCAGGTCATGGTCCCAGGGTCCTGGGATCAAGGCCCACATCAGGCTCTCTGCTCAGCGGGGAGCCTNCTTGGAGTTTCCATGAATGAGGTTGGGAATTAAGAATGCCTGGAGCAAAAACTGTTCCAGGTTGCACCATCAACCTCTTTAAAATAGGACTGATGACAGTATCTATATTTATAGGAATTTTTACAATTAGAAAATGAGACAATGGGTGTAAGTTATTTAGAATGCCATCAGGCATTTATTAACANGACTGATGACAGCATCTCTGTTTATAGGAATTTTTACAATTAGAAAATGAGACAATGGGTGTAAGTTATTTAGAATGCCATCAGGCATTTATTAACACACAACACATAATAGCCATTATTGCTTTTTACCCTGGTTGAGCAGATATGTTATTTTCTGCTTTCTCCTTTATATGGATTCCTTCATCCTAATTCTCATAAAAATTCTATTAAAAATATATTAATTTATTCCCACTTACTGACAAGGAAACAGTATAGTGAACTAAAATATATATCCCAAAGTTAAATAGCTGATAGTTCATCACACAATTAAAATAATTGTACTTCAGTATTCAATAGGAATGTTTTATGTATACTTCTCATTTTGTCACACAAAATACTATAAAGATGTGTACTCACTGGTCAATACTCAATAAAATTAATATTTTTATTACTTTAACAAGGACAGTAAAAATGGCTTTTTATTTTCTGTGAGTACATAGAGGTTAAAAAAATATATAATGCCATGCCTACTAACTAGTACAAAGTATGACACTGCTTTCATTTAGGTAATACATAAGCAGTTTTATTCACTTTGACTTCTTGCGTATACAGTCAGAAGTAGAATTGCTGGATAATACAGTAATTTTATTTTTAATTTTTCAAGTAACTGCAATTCTATTTTTCACAGTGGCTGTACAATTTGGATTCCCATTAGCAATACACAAGTGTTCCCGTTTCTTTACATCTAGAAAATGACCTATGTGCACTTGAGAAGACTGTGTATTCTGTTTTTGGTCAGAGTGTTCTGTATATATTTATTAGATCTAGTTTGTTTATTGTATTTTTCAAGTCCTCTATTTCTTTACTTATGTCTGGTTTTCTATCCATTATTGAGGGTGGTGTATTGAAGCCTGTTATTATTTTATTTATTTATTTATTTATTTATTTGACACAGAGAGAGAGATTACAAGTAGGCAGAGAGGCAGAGAGACAGGGAGAGGAGGAAGCAGGCTCCCTGCTGAGCAGAGAGCCCGATGCGGGCCTCGATCCCAGGACGCTGAGATCATGACCTGAGCCGAAAGCAGAGGCTTTAACCCACTGAGCCACCCAGGCGCCCAGAAGCCTGTTATTATTATTGTTGAACTGTCTACTTCCTTCAATTCTGTCCATTTTTGCTTAATATATTTTGAAGGTCTGTTATTAGATACATAAATGTTTATAATTATTATATATTCTTGCTTTATTGAAACATTTACTATATATTAATATATAATAATTATATGACAATAATTAATATATAATATATAATCTACTTCCTTGTCTCTTGTAATTTTTAAATTTAAAGTCTATTTTTCCTGATATTGGTACAACTTTGCCTGCTCTCTTTTGGTTACTATTATCACTGAATATTTTTTTCTCCCTTTTATTTTTAACCTTTTTGTATCTTTGGATCTGAAGTGAATATCTTGTGGACAGCAGATTGTTGTGTTACTTTTTAAAATCCATTCTTCCAATCTCTGCCTTTTGATTTGGAGAATTTAAACCATTTAAATAGTTATTGTTTATATATAACATGGTAATCACTGATAAAGAGGGATTATTTTCAATTTGCTACTTGTACTCTGTATGGTTTATATATATATATTTTTGTCTCTTACTTCCTGCATTATTGTCTTCCTTTTTGTTCAATTGAGTTTTTCTAGCAGAATGTTTCATTTTCTTTTCAGTTCCTTTCATGCATATTCTATAGCTATTTTCCTTGTGGTTATCTTGGGATTACAGTTACCATCCTAAAGTTAAAACACAGTAATTTGAATTTATACCAGTTTAACTTCAACAACTTAAACATTCTTCTATAGAGCTCCATTCCCACCTCCATTTACTTATTGATGTTATAAAATTCCATCTTTATATATTTTATGTCCAAAAACAGAGTAATAATTGTTTTTATGTTTATTCCTAAAAGCAAAGAGGAAAAAAAAATGAAGTTTTAAACCAAAATTAAAATACTAGGTTTTTTTCAATTGTCCCCTTACTTTTATCATAGATCTTTATGTTTTAAGAAAAAGATAAAAAAGTTTTAAGTTACTTTTTTTTATCCTTTCATTTCAACTTGAAGGACTGCCTTCAATGTTTCTTACATGACAGATCTAGTGTTTATCTGAGCACTTGTTTATCTGAGAATATCTTAATCTATCCCTAACATTTGAACGGCAGTTTGCCAGATAGAGGGGTTTTGGTTGACAGTATTTTTTTTTTTTTTTTTGCTCTTCAGCACTTTGAATCTATCAACCCATTGCCTTCTGACATCCAAAGTTTTTGAAGAGAAATATGATAAGTATCTTATATGGGATCCCTTGAATGGGAAGAAATGCTTCTTTCTTTTAAAATTATCTCTTTGTTGTTTACTTTTCATGGTTGGGTTATAATGTGTATTGGTATGGGTTTCTTTGAATTTAATCTGCTTAGGGCTGTTGAGCTTTTTGGATGTTATATTTATGTCTTTTCTCAAATTTGGGAAACTCGGGGCCATTCTTTCTTCAAGTGTTCTTTCTGTCCCTTTCTCACTTCCTCTGGGACTCCCACAATACATGTTTTTGGTCCATTTTATGGTTTCATAAAGGTCTCTTAGGCTCTGTTCACATTCCTTCAGTCTTTTTTCTTATTTTTCAGACTTCATAATTTCAGTTTTCCTATCTTCAAATTCACTAATTCTTTCTTCTGCTTCTCTAAACCTAATTTTCAATCCCTCTAGTGAATTTTTAATCTCAGTAGCTTATAGTTCAGCTCCAGAATTTCTTTTTGGTTCCTTTTTGTGTTTTTATCTCTTTATATTATTTTCATTTTATTCATACGTTGTTCCTGACTCCACATCTTTTAGTTCTCTGAATATACAGTGTATTTAATATGTGTATAGAAAACCTATCATCTGGCATTTCTCAGGGATAGTTTCTCTTTTTATTATTTTTTCCTTGTATGGGCACCACTTTCCTATTTCTTTGTATGACTTGTGATTTGTTTAGTTGAAACTGAATATCTGAGTTTTATAATATGATAATTCCAAAGATCAGGTTCTTCCTTTTCCCAAGGTTTGTTGTTTTTGTTTGTTTGTTTGTTTATATATTGTTTCTGTCAGAGATAAACCTGAGATATATACTTAAGGCCTTCTGAGGTATTTTCTGAACTTACATATTCATGAAAATTTAAAATTTTTTTTGTATATGTAATTGCTTTTGGATGTCCTGCCGTTAAATGTCTGGCTCCCAAAAGGAAGAAAGAGAAAAACGAATGGAGAAAACATGGGTTTGGTCCTTTAAGTTCTCTGGAAGTTGCTTCAGTAAACAAGATGCTTGCAACAATGGCTTCCCATCTCTGTGCCTGTGTCTCCATGATCAGAAGCAGCAATTAGTGATTAGAATAAAAGTCACTGATATTTGGAAGACAAGGTCCTTATCAGACACCCTGATTCCTGAAAGCTGTGTGCAACTACTCCAATAATGAAATAATCAATCAGTAATCAAAAATCTTGCAACAAAGAAAAGCTGAGGACCAAGATGGCTTCATGGGTGAATTCTACCAAAATTTCAAAAAAAAATTAATATCAACCATCCTATAAAATGGAAGAGAGAACATTCCTAAGCTCATTTTATGATGCCAGCATCACCCTGATTCTAAAACCAGTCAATGATGACTTGTAAAAAAAAAAAAAAAAAAAGGAAAGGAAAGAAAAGAAAATTACAGACTATTATGCCTGATGAACAAAGATGCAAAACTTCTCAATAGAAATCCTAAGAAACTGGGCACCTGGGTGACTCAGTGTGTTAAGCCTCTGCCTTCGGCTCAGGTCATGATCTCAAGGTCCTGGGATGGGTCCTGCATTAGCTCTCTGCTCCAAAGGGAGCCTGCTTCTCCCTACTCTCTCTGCCGCCTCTCTGCCTACTTGTGATCTCTCTCTGTCTCTGTCAAATAGATAGATAGATAGATAGATAGATAGATAGATAGATAGATAGAAAGATAGATAGATAAACAAACAAACAAATAAATAAATCCTAAGAAACCAAATTGAACAACAGGTTAAAAGGATAATACATCAAGAGCAAGGGGTATTATCCCTAGGATCCAAGAATGGTTTAACACATGAAAATTAATGTGATAACATTAACAGAATTAAGGGGGAAACCACATGATCATCTCAATAAAGAAAAAGCATTTGACAAAATTCAATTCCTTCCATAATGAAAATATTACAACACAATAGGTATGGAAGGAACTTTCCAACATGATAAAGGCCATTTATGAAAAATACATGGCTGGACTCATAATCATTGGGGGAAAGCTTTTCCTTTAAGATATGAAGAAGATAAGGATGCCCACTTTTATCACTGCTATTTAGCATGTATTGGAAGTCCTAGCCAGGCAAGAAGTTGGGCAAGAAAAAGAAATAAAATATATCCAAATCTAAAGAGAAGAAATAAAATTGTCTCTGATTACNCCTAGCCAGGCAAGAAGTCGGGCAAGAAAAAGAAATAAAATATATCCAAATCTAAAGAGAAGAAATAAAATTGTCTCTGATTACAGATGTCATGATTATATATATAGAAAATTCTAAAGATTTCACAAAATAATAGGGTGTATTTAATAAGGAATTGGGTAATCAACATACAAAATCAACATACAAAAATAGTAACATTTCTATTTTAAGGAAATATATCGAGAGAAATTAAGAAAATAACCCNAAGAGAGAAATTAAGAAAATAATCCTATGTACATTAACAACAAAAAGAACAGAATATTTAGAAATTAACCAAAGAGGTGAGAAACNGAGAGAAATTAAGAAAATAATCCTATGTACATTAACAACAAAAAGAACAGAATATTTAGAAATTAACCAAAGAGGTGAGAAACTTTGTATGGTGAAAATTATAAAACATTGGTGAAAGACATTCAAAAATCACAAACAAATTTAAAGATATTCTATATTCTGAAACACAAAAATTAATATTGTTAAAGTGTTTACACTGCCCAAAGCAATTTACAGATTCAATCAAGTTCCTATCAAAATCCAAATGACATTTTTTTTACTGAAAGATAAAAGAATCTTAAAATTTAAATGAAACCGTAAGACCCCAAATAGCCAAAAAATCTTGAGCAAGATGAGCAAAGACTGAGGCATTACATTTCCTGATTTCAAATTATACTACAAAGCTGTAGTAATCAAAACAATATGGTACTGGCATAAAAACAGATCTACAGACTGATGGAACAGAATGGAGAGACAGAAGTAAACCCAAATATTTATGGTCAGCTGATCTTCAACCAGGGTACCTAGATCACACAATGGGGGAAGAATAGTCTTTCTGATAAATGTATTGGGAGAAATAATGAAACTGGAACCCTATCTCATGCTCTACTTCAAAATGGATTGAAGACTTAAACATAAGACCAATACTATAAAACTACTAGAAAAAAATTATGGACAAACTTTCTTCATACTGGTCTCGGTAATAGTATTTTTAGATATGACATGAAAAGCACAGGAAATACATGCAAAAATAGGCAAGTGAGACTAAATCAAACTAAAAATCTTCCACACAATAAAGGAGATAATTAATAAAATGGAAAGGCAACCTATGTCATGTGAAAAAATATTTGCAAATCATATATCTGATAAGGAGTAATCCAAAATATGTAACTCATACAACTCAATACAAAAAATACAAATTACTTAATTAAAAATGGGAAATATACCTAACTAGACACTTCTCAAAAGAAGAAATGCAAATGGATAATAGGTACATGAGAAGGGACTTGACATCATTTGTCAAGGAGGATACAAATCAAAATTACAAAAAGATACCACCTCACACCTGTTAGGATGGCTATTATATATAAAAAAAAAGTGTTTGTGAAGATGTGGAAAAGAGAGAACTTGTACACTACCGGTGAGAATATGTTAGTACATATGAAAAAGAGCAAACATATAGAAACTCTTCAAAAAATTTAAAAATAGAATTATTATATGCACCAGAAATATCACTATTGGATATATAACCAAACAAGTGGAACTCATGATAGCAAAGCAATATCTACACTTCCATATGCACTGCAGTATTAGTCCCATTAGCTAAGATATGGAAATAACCTAAACGTCTTTCAGTGGATGAATGGATCAAGAATATATGGTCTTGTGTGTGTGTGTGTACATTAACAGAATGTTAACAATACACAATGAAATATCATTCTTTTAAAAAGAAGGAATTCTGCAATTTGCAGCAGCATGGATGAAACTGGAGCTAATTTTGCTAAGCAAAATAAGACAGACACAAAAAGAACTACTACCTAATCTCACTTATATGTGAGTCTGAATCTGAATTTGAAAAAGGGAAACTCATAAAAGCATGGAATAGAATGGTGGTTGTCAGGGACTGGGTAAGGGAAAATAGGATGATGTTAATCAAAGGGTACACATTTTCACTTATGCATGATGAATAATTTCTGGAGATCCAATGTACATCATGGTGATGTTAACACTGTATTATATACTAATAATTTGCTAACAGGATAGATTTCACATTAAATCCTCTTACCACACACACACACACGCACACACACACACCTTAATAACCATGTAGAAGCAGTGGCTATGTTAATTAGCTTGATTGTGGTGATTGTTTGACAATGTATACATATATCATATATATATATCTCTGAAACCTCTAAGAGAAGGGAAAAAGTAGGCAGCCAAATGTGGGACAGGTATGGCGATTAAGATGTGTGAATTCACAGCATATGGCTATAAGTAAAGCCATAAACCCTGTTGGCTTGCATGATTCCACTTATACTGTAAGGGAGAAGAGACCCTAGCATAAATATCAAGTAATACTCTTATTTTCATAAAAATTAACATAAGAAGAACATGCAAAGACAATTGTAGACCAGACAGTGGTGCTAAGGAAACAAGGAAAAGAGGAAACTTTGGAAGCCTGAAATGATGGACTCAATTAAGGTTCAAAAGTTAAGCCAGTTAAGATCATATGGCAGGGGCTGTTAATGCTAGAGGCTAAGTCCAGGTAGGAGTGGATGAACAAATGTGTTGTGACCTGGGATGTGGTGTCTAAGAAGAATTGAATGGGAGGAGGGAAATATACTATTAACTTGTTAATATAAGGTAGAAATTCAGATTTCTGCTGAGGGGTGATAAGATTGAATGGTAGGGTTGGGACCTCAACGTCTGTAGTAATCGGAGATGTAAAACTAGCATTGGCAACTTCTGGCAGTATCACCGTGTTATTTATGGCATAACACAGTGTGATGTGAATGCAAATATTGCATAGTCATTCCTAAGTCTAGCTAAAGAGATTGCTGTAATTTTCAGTGTCATATTGACCAGGTGCTACTAGAAACTAGTGGAACAATTATTATTGTTTTTTGTTATTTGTATGTTTATTTTTCAAGAGCCTCTTGAGTTACAACAATTTCATAATACAGAATATATGGGATAAGGGTAAAGGTAGCCTAGAATACAACAGCCTTACCAATAAAAAAAAAAACACAATTATTTGGACTTGTTAATGTCATTCTTTAAAAGACATAATTATTTCCAGGAACTGCAGAGAACTGGCTTTGGCTAATTTCACTCAACATTGCATAAAGTTGGTTAACTGTTGATGATGTTACAAAAAAATTGTGAGCAATCTTTGTTTTGGAGGGAGGGCATTTCAAAGACAAGGGACATAAAGTTGGGATTTTAATTTCCACCGGAATTTTTTTAATGGCTCATGAATCATCTCTTTTCAAGGATTTACAATATAGTATCAAATTGTATAATATACTGATGAAAGGGTAAAATAAATTGAATGAAGAAAAGAGACTCAAAAAGATTTAAATAATTTTTAAGTTATGAATGCCATACATGTCTAAGCTAGATGGAAAACTATGTAATAGCATAAATTTTAGTATCGTTTCTAAAGGTACTTGGTTAATGTCCCTCTTTTTCACCAAATAAAGATTTGTGCAAGCTTTTAGGTGGTTACCTCAAAAACAAAGTATAGCCTTTCAATTATCATGATAGAACTCAACTTATACTGTATTTTTTCTCAACAAAAGACAGCCATGACTAAACCATTCTAACAATTCTTTACAAGGTATTCTGTGTAGTTAAATTTCAAGTGCATAAATTCCTTGCAGAATATCAAATTCTTATTTCCAAACCTATCTAAGTATATTTTCATGGGTGACAAACATTGTCATGTTAATGTTGAAATAATGTTTTTGCCCAAAGAGCTGGGGGTTAATGTGTACTTGCCATTTAAGAACATCTCTAAAACTGAGCACACATTTATAAAAATATTCTAATTATCAGCATGAGTCAATAAGTTAAAAATAATCTCTATTTTGGTGACTTTATCCTCTATATAAGATGTTTTAAATGCTTTTTTCTAAAATAAAATACATCTCTATTCTTAATTATGTCATTGGTATACAAATGACATAATCTTCATTATGGTCTTTATTCAAAGAGCTTGGGAAAACATGGAAAAAGATATAAACCTACTGCTATATACCAGTGCTTTTGCTTCCAATACCTCCCTGATAATGCATTATTGTCACTGACACTTTTCAATATAAAAAATTAACTTTTTAGTCCGATCAAATTGCATTTATAATTGCATTGAATTTCAGAATGGCTCAGGTCCAATAATGGGGAAAGTAAAGGATAAGAGTAAAAAAAAATAGACTCAAGAATGAATCTAGAACACACAAAAAAAATCATTGACTTTTTTAGGGGAATCTTTTAGATATTTGGCATATATTTTACAAGATGGAACTAACTTCTGCACAAAAAATAAAAATTACTAATTTAAATGTCCAAGCTCTGAGTGAAATCTGATAAACTGGATAATGATTACATTGAAAAATATGAAAGGTATTATATTATCTAAGAAGCTAGTCATCATCTTCTTCCAGTAAGCATACTTTTTGGGGGAATGTTATGAACATATATTTTGTTGAGAACCAATCATAATTTTTTAGCATCAGTGAAACAATTTTTATTGAGGTAGATACTTTCCTAGGATGGCTCAGCATGTTCTAAATTTCAACTGAAATATCTGCTCCAAAGACACTCTGAACTTTTTTGTAAAATAGATATGAGTATAATATAAATATGCGTGCTCAAGATTGTTCATTACAACATTGTTTGTAACAGCAAATTAGTGGAAATAATCTAAATATCCATCAAAAAGATAAGGCTAAATATAAATATTTTGAATAGATAAATAATTTGGAGGTACTTTATATGGAAGATAAAAATTCTGAATAATATATTTTTATGAAAAAAGATACAGAATAAACAAGACTTAAAAAAATAAGGGAAAAGATTACATGGGTACACATATGTGTTTGTGTGCGCACACTACTTGTATTTGTATGCATAGAGCTTCTTAAGAGAATCATTACTGGATAGTTGAATACCAGAAATTGGAGGGAGATTATATTCCATCCTTTTTTAAAACTTCAAATCATATAAATGAATTAAATAAGAACATGTAAAATACAAGTGGCAGAATGTTTTGGCTTATATGCATTATGATTTCATATTATTCTTTACTCTTACAGAAAAGTCTGGTACATAGCCTCACAGGGCTTCTCTATCCTGACATTTTCTCACACAACTAGCATGTGCCCTAAACAAAATCCAGAGTAACATACATATAAAAAAATTAGGAGTAATAGAAATATTTTACTAGGGAAAATAAAGAGATAAAATATACCTGTATTTCTTCATTAGCACATCTTTTTAAGTATTAAAAATATTAATCAAAGGAGATAATTATTAATTGTCCCAAACATTGTAAACAATAACCAATTATAAAACATGTATAAAGTATTTAAACAAAATATATTCGAAAATATAAATGTAATAATAACATAGATGGTTAATAGGAGATTTTGCGTCTACTGAAAATAACTTTGGGATTTATTTTATTTCATTAGACTAACTTTATTGTTTCCTCTGATAATAAAATGATTTATATTTCTCATAAAGATTCAATAATACAAAAATATATAAGGGATAATATAAAAATACCATTATCTTTGTAAGCTATTAATATGCTAATTATGTAGTGATCATTTTTCTAGATATTTTTCCTTGCACACGCACATAGATAAGCACTAATACATATGTAAACCTCATGCAGTTTTGTTTACAATGGGACTGTAGTATGAATATTTGGCATCTTTCCTACCTACCTATTGATATAATGTGATAATTGTTCCATGTTACTAAATTTAGATTAAAAAAGCATTGTTTTAATGATTACCATATTATTGATTTTTTAAATGTTTATATATATATATAGTGATCCATTCAAGAAGTCTCCAACTGTTGGATTTCTAGATTTTTTACATGTTTTTACTATTATAAACTTTATAAACTATATAAACTGCCATCCTGTAAATGTTGCCTTCTTTTCTGATATCATGTTAGCACATATTGATAAGGAAATAAAAAACAAGGTATGTCCAATTATAATTCTAATCCATTTCTATAGCATAGGTTTTTATATAAAACCTTATTTTTTTTGTTTGTTTTAGTTTTTGTTTTTTATCAGTTCATTGTGACTTTTTATTGAGGTATGGTTAACATAAAGTGTTACATTAGTTTCAGGTCTACAACATAATGATTCAACAATTCTTTACGTTACTCAGTGCTCACTCTGATAAGTGTAATGATCATCTATCACTAAACAACATTTTAGAGTCTTATTGACTACACTTTTTATATTGTACTTTTCATCACCATGACTTACTTATTTTGTCACTGGAAGTTTGTACCTCTTAATCCCCTTCATCTATTTCACTCATCACCCTACTCACTTCCTCTGCAAACCACCTGTTTGTTTCTGTATTTAAGGGTTTAATTGTTTATCTTTTTTATTAATTTTGTGTTTTATTTTTATCATAATTAATATAAAATTTTATTCTACTAAAGTTTAGTAAAGGTCAAATGAGATTGCATTATTTCTGTTGCAGTGTGTCAGCAAAAATATGACTTAAAATAATGACTGTTTCTGTCCCATAAAGTTTTTTCATGGTTAATTGATAAAAACAAGTAGGTTAAATAAATAAAAGGGTTTATGGTTTTCAAAATCTTTAGTGAACTGAAATTTTAAAGTTGTGCTAAATTTAATGATAAATTTGATTGAATTCATGGGCTATCTAAATCTTTTCCAAATAAGATAGATCATTAAAACATTGGTTACTGAACAGAGGTTTATCTGCTTTGGCATCTTCTTCTTCCTCCTCCTCCTCTTCCTCCTTCTTCTTCCTTCTTCTTCATTTGTTTCAGAGATAGAATTTAGTGATTCATTGGTTACATATAACACCCAGTGATCATTACATTGAATGCCCTCCTTAATGCCCATCACCCAATTATCTCTTCCCCCAACCCACCTTCCCTCCAGAAACCCTCAGTTTGTTTCCTAGAGTTCATCATCTCTTATGGTTTGCCTTCCTCTCAATTTTCATCTTATTTTACTGTTACTTCCCTTCCCCTATGTTCATCTGTTTTGTTTCTTAAATTCCACATGAGTGAAATCATATGGTATTTTTCTTTCTCTAACTGACTTATTTTGCTTAGCATAATACCATCTAGTTTCCTCCATGTCATTGCAAATGGCAAGATTCCATTCTTTTTGATGGCTAAGTAATATTTCATTGTATATATACACTGCATCTTCTTTGTCCATTCATCTGTCAATGGACATCTGGGCTCTTTTCATAGTTTGGCTATTGTGGACACTGTTTCTATAAACATTGAGGTAAATGTACTCCTTCAAATCACTATGTTTCTCTTTTTTGGGTAAATACCCAATAGGGCAATTGCTGGGTCATTGGGCAGCTCTATTTTCAACTTTTTGAGGAAACTTCATACAGTTTTCCAGAGTGGCTGCACCAGCTTGCATTCCCACCAACAGTGTAAGAGGGTTTCCCTTTCTCCACATCCTTGCCAACATCTTTTGCTTTCTGGGTTGTTAATTTTAACCATTCAAACTGGTGTGAGGTGGTATCTCATTTTAGTTTTGATTTGTATTTCCCTGATGTTCAGTGAGGTTGAGCATTTTTTCCTGTGTCTTTGGTCATTTGTATGTCTTCTTTGGAGATACATCTATCCATGTCTTCTGCCCATTTCTTGACTGGATTTTTGTTTTTTGGGGTGTTGAGTTTGATTAGTTTTTTTTTATATACATATATAGATTTTGAATACTAGCCCTTTATCTGATAAGACATTTGCAAATATCATCTACCATTCTGTAGGTTGCCTTTTAGTTTTGTTGACTGTTTCTTTTGCTGTGCAAAAGCTTTTATCTTGATGAAGTACCAATATTTCATTTTTTTTAATATTTCATTTTTGCTTTTGTTTCTCTTTGAAACAAGAAATGTGTCTGGCAAGAAATTGCAGATGAGGTCAAAGAGATTGCTGCCTGTGTTCTCTAGAATTTTGATGGATTCCTGTCTCACATTTAGATCTTTCATCCATTTTGAGTTTATTTTTGTGTATGGTGCAAGGAAGTAGTCCACTTTCATTCTTCTGCATGTGGCTGTCCAATTTTCCCAACACTATTTGTTGAAGAGGCTTTTTTATATTGGATATTCTTTCCTGTTTTGTCAAAGATTAGTTGACCATAAAGTTGAGGTTCCATTTCTGGGTTGTCTATTGTGTTCCATTGATCTATTCGTCTGTTTTTGTGCCAGTACCATACTGTCTTGATGATTCCTTTGTAATAGAGTGTGAAGTCCAGATTGTGATGCCACCAGCTTTGGTTTTCTTTTTCAATGTTCCTTTGGCTATTCAGTTTCTTTTCTGGTTCCATATAAATTTTAGGATTGTTTGTTCCATCTCTTTGAAAAATGTTGATGGTATTTTAATAGGGATTGCATTAAATGTGTAGATTGCTTTGTGTAGTATCGACATTTTAGCAATATTTGTTCTTTCAATTGATGAGCATGGAATGCCTCTCCATTTTTTTTTGTCTTCCTCAGTTTCTTTCATGAGTATTGTACAGTTTTTTGAGTACAGATCATTTGCCTCTTTGATTAGGTTTATTCCTTGGTATCTTATGGTTTTTGATGCAATTGTAAATGGGATTGACTCCTTAACTTCTATTTCTTGTGTCTCATTGTTAGTGCATAGAAATGCAACTGATTTCTGTGTATTGATTTAATATCCTGCCACTTTGCTGAATTCCTGTAAGATCTAGTAATTTTGGGGA